>JAQIXN010000441.1:0-38943 GCA_034698145.1 Proisotoma minuta
GCTTATAGTATCTGATAAAATCAAACCCGGTCAAAATCGGTCAACTGGGAGCGATTCTATAGCCCACAATCCCCGCACACTCATCAACCGTATTAAAGTAGATTATATATTGATATTATTATCATTATTGTTGCCAAAAATATTAAAATCAACATTTTTGAGAATTTAGTTGTTTGAATTTTAGCATTTTTCGCGTAGGTGCATTTGGCTGACTTGTGAACGGCTTGGGTTTTGGATGGGAAAAAAGTGAGAGAGCTTAGTTTCAGTTGATCCGCCATTTTGGTTGGATTTTTTTGTGGGTGTACTATTTAAATCTTCCAAAACCCCCCCAAAATGTAGTGCACCCCACCCAAACTGACCCCACAAGTGAGATGGAGTCCGTCATAACACAGGTGACAAAAGAAGAGGTCAATAACAGCAGCAACGGACAAGCAGCGTCTTCCCTTTTGCGACGACGACAGCAAAACCACCAAAGCCCCCCACTTCCCACCACTCCCCCTCCACAAGATAACAAAGACGAACTACCAAAGGCTTCCAGAGATAAGAAATCTAGCTTCTTCACAAAACTACTCAATTGTTGGTGCTGTGGTAAGCGAAGAAGGCGCAGTTCGAGCGCCGCGGCCGTTGTAAATAATGCCGCCGAAGTTAATGGAGATGACCACCACCACAATCAACAGCAATTACTGTCCCCTACCACTTTTGCCAACGGCGGCGTCGACAATCAGTCTTCCTCCTTAAACAATCAATATGGACAAGGAGACAACAATTCCCTTCTCCAACACAGTCCTCCGCCAGGTAAACAAACAAATCCATTCATCATTGTTCCAAAATGCTTTCAATTTCAGCTGTTGCTTGCGTTCATTTGTACAAATCCATCCAATATTTCGATAGCTAGAGTCTTTTCATTCAGAGGAATTAGGTACTTCTTGGATGAGAAGAAATTGCATTTGCATATTTTTAGATACAACTTGCAGGGTTTCCAATTTAGGGCAATCTTGCTCGTCTCATTAACATTGATTACGTACGTCGTAATGTAATGGCGTTGGAGCTTAGCACGGTTGGAGAAAATTTGGAAGTAATTACTATATAATTGGCTTAGTTTTGGTTTCGCAGTAGAAAGTAGAATCCATTTCATCGATATCTTGTATCATGCAGTGTTTTTTTTGTGTTTCATGTCAAGCTTTTCTCTCCCTTTTCTCTGTGGATAAATGTCGCATCTGTTTTGCTCTGTTAATTTCATTATTGCTGTGGTTGTGCTGATGGAATATTTGTAGAGCATTGTAAGAAGACTTTCTATTTCAGCCCACGTCATTATCTGCACATATAGATCACCAACAACGAAAGCAATTACATAAAGTAAAGTGAGCCTGGGAAATGAAATTCGGTTTTTGGCACCACACTCAACTTTTTATGGGCTGCGATTAGAAAATAACTATATAGTTAATGTTTGTTCCAATGCTGCTGAACTTTATACCAGACAGACAAACAATGTATGTATAGAAAGCTTTTGGACTGAAACGGCAAATGATTAAAGATTTACAGATGCAGAAAATAATAATAATAATAACTTTCTTTTTTTTACAGGGGGTTACCTTCTTCCAACATGTCATCCTGACGATTCGGGCAAAACATGTATGGTCATCGATTTAGATGAGACTTTGGTTCATTCTAGTTTTAAGGTATTTTGACTTAAAAAAATACATACATCATATATTATTATTGCAATCACAATCTGATGTTTAATTGATTTCTTTATAGCCTATCGGAAACGCAGATTTCATCGTTCCTGTCGAAATCGATGGTGTAATACATCAAGTGTACGTTGCAAAACGGCCTTACGTAGATGAATTTTTACAAAAAATGGGGGAATTATACGAATGCATCCTTTTCACTGGTATACTAATTAAAATAGATCAAAATAAATTAACAGGCGAGCATACTATGTAATTTATAATTTGTCTTGTTTTTTTGTACAGCCTCACTGGCAAAATATGCAGATCCGGTTGCTGATTTGTTAGATAAATGGGGAGTATTTCGATCGAGATTATTTCGTGATGCATGTGTCTTCCATAAAGGGAATTATGTTAAGGTCAGTCCTTTTTTTATTGGAAAAGTGTATAAACTTTGTTATGTCAATGAAAATTTTGTTATTTGTATTATTAGGATTTGAACAAATTAGGACGAAGTTTGCAACGAGTCATAATTGTAGACAACTCCCCAGCAAGTTATATTTTTCACCCGGTAATAAGAACAATTTCTTGATTAAAGTTTTAATGAATAAATAAAATATTGTGTTTTGTTTTGCTCTTAGGATAACGCTGTTCCGGTAGCAAGCTGGTTCGACGATAGTTCAGACACCGAGTTACTTTACCTTATCCCATTTTTTGAAAGACTCAGCTCGGTGAATAATGTCTACACAGTTTTACGGAACTCTAATCACCCGTTCAATAATACCCTCAAAGATTTGCCTGTAAATAAAGAAACCGACGACGATTCTAGATCAGATAACTCGAAACAGTTTGATGAAAAGTCTTAGTACTTACTCCAGGCCTATATAATCAAGTTCTAGGAGTATTAAACATAGCTTTGGAGAAAAGAAGTGACCTTAACTAAAAAACTGCGCTCGTTTCAATTTATAGATCTTTATAGTGTTTGATGAACGTATTTAAAAAATGTCAATTTTCAAACTTTTGTATTTCACACGGAACCAAGTAATAAACCACCGCTACGTTTTAAATTTAACAAAAAACCGAAATGCATTTTTCTTTATTCTGTAATTAAACATCAATAATTATGCCTCATTACATTACTGTGATTTTTTTGTACATTTAATACTATTGAAATCCTTGCTCTCAAAATGTTATCCTTGATTATTAGAAAGGTCAGAGGTTTTAGATGAACAGTTAGACATTTCAAGGATCTGTCGTCTTTTCTTTGAGGCTTTGGCTGAACTAAACGCATGCAACACTCGCTGCAATTGAATAGTATAACAAAAGCTGACCTTTACCTCTGCCCAATATTTTTACATCAATGTCAAGTCAAAAATATCCAACAAAGGATATACCGTCAAAAATCTATATACATATATATATATCTGTATTTAAATCTCGAAGTATTTGATCTATTTTTGACTAAGAAAATAATATTGTAATCAAATATAAAGTGAATTTAATGATTTTTGACTTTGTGTATTTATAATATTTGTATTTAATGAATCACAGATCTTTGTCTGTTATTTTCCTTTACTCGAATAGCTTGAATATACTACGAAGCAAAACGAGTATTAGGTAACATATTTTCGTAGTATTTAAAATTATATACAAACAAAACTTCATTTCTCAAGGATTTAAGCTCACCTTGAAATTGAACTGTTGTCCTTTCATCAAAATAAGTCTATTTCAACATCTTTTCTCATTCCATTTTATTCCTGCTGGAATTGAATGAATTATAAGTTTGTTGGGGTTGAAGGATAAATTGGAGTAAATCTCAAATTAGTTTACCTTAACCTCACAAAAAAAGATGGGAAGCGTCATGATATATAATATTGGCTGACCTTGCAACATGCTATCTACATTAATTTGTCTTCTTCCTTCATACATATTTCTACCTGGACATATCACTTCCAATCATATCACATTTCAATTGATTTGCATGGTTTACCTGGAATATTACTACGCAGTCTGATAATTGAATTTGGGTCAGTTGAATGAGTTCATTCGGACTTTTATTTTTATGTAAATCGATTGCAACAACTCGAAAAAAAAATGGAAATAAACATGTTTACAAACAGTATATATACTATTATATACTGATGATATTTATGGCAAATCAATTTTCATTTGCATGAGACATTTTTAACTCGGCACGAATAAAAATATTAAAAACATTGAGTACATGATTTTATGAATGAGCAGACAATGAACCGGAAATTTGCTTTCCACGTGGCTTTAACGAAACGCATGGTCAAAAATAAATTACAGTGTAATTCAAACGAAAATTATATCCGTAATTTTGTCTCATTCATTACATTGACATTGATCGATAAATACAATTTCATAAACTCGGAAAAGAACTTGGAACTTGTCAATGCCAAATGAGACCAATGTTTGGAGTTACTTCCTGGCTGGATATAATTATGTGATTAATAGCGATTACAAATTTCAAAGGATAGATTCAATAGATTCATGATGACAATTTCATCCCAACAATGTCAAAGGTTGTTGATTCAATCGCAATTACCCGAATTAAATAGTTCCATATTTATCGGTGACAAAAATATAGAGCATAACAATTGACTCAAATAATAACAACATTTACAGTTTATTTACACGAACGAATTTCATACGCACTTTGTTGGCTCAAAATATTTCCATTGAAAAGGCATTTGGCATGATACATTTCTTTGAATTCAAGAAGCATGCATAGCAGTCACATCGTCCAAAAGTGATTATCTATTAGTTGTCGGCAGCAAAGTGCAATTGTGTAAATTGTTTTAAATGAGCGTGGTATTTTGGTGTTGGAAAGTGTGTGATGTTGGGCTGGAGTTGCATCGGTTGGAAAGAGTGCAATCCAGACACGCGTAGAGTGCAAGAGAGATTTAAGCAGGAGCGAGGACTAGTTCAGTAAGTTCAGTAGGGAAACTTCAAGTTCAAGTTCATTCAGTTTCACTTCCACAATCACCCGACCTGGACACGGGAACTATAGCTTCCAAACCCAAAAATACTTTTCTCAAAACATACTTTCTCCAACCAAACTCGAAACAATCACAAGTTGCTATTAGGTCCAATTGTCCAATGCGTCTGACGCATTGTTGAGCCTACATAGTTGAAAGAGAAAGGAGAGCGAATCAAGGACTGACTGATGAGTGAATTTAGGGCCCCCCAGCCACCAAACCACAGCCGTGGATCTGGATCTGGTGGAGAAAGCCAAGGGTCGCAGGGACAGGCAAAGGATGTCCCTTTTTTAGGTAAGTCTCACTTTCCCTAATCATTCAAAGCTAAGTACCTACGTAAGGATTATATATTAGTAGACCAAGGTCGAGTGCCATAAACTCGTTCAAGGTTACACCGAGTGCACCCTTACCCTAGATAGATTCATCATCATTGTCAAAACATATACCGGCATGTTGTAGGAGGGAGTCCCTTAGCCCAGCATTTGGCTTGAAAGGGAAAGGATGCGAAGGGTTGATGAGTAGAACGTTGACCCTGCTCCCAACACAACCATCGTTCATGGGATGTGCCAAGGTTGCAAGGGAAACAGCCTCTCGTCCTATGTGTCCGTGAGTGGCGTCTCTTCTTGTCCTCATATCATCCACCCATGTCGTCAAATCCACCTTATTTACTTCTCCTAATTTCATATTCGGGTTCATTGGCTGTGTATTTTGGGTAAACACGTAGAACATTTCTTTGAAACTTTCTCCGCACTTTATGTTTACTCGTGGAAAATGTATGAGACATGGAGTCAAAACTAAATGTATTTTGGGTATTTTTGGGGGCGCATGGGTAGGAGAGGGATGTTATTTGAAAATATTTTGATCATGGATGCGCCCCTTGGATGCCGTGTGCCAGGGCCAAGCGGTTGCGTTGGGGGACGACGCGTTCCAAATGGAGCTTTAGCATCGGAGAGCTTCGGGGGAAACTCAGTTCTGAGTAACATTGAGATTGGGTGTAAAAACTCAGTCAAGTTCATTGCACTCTTTTTGTTCGGGGACGCCGAAATTAGATCACAAACTCCAGCTCTGCTCTATCTCATCAATTCAAATTCAATGTTGCATTAGCATGGATAAACCACATGAACACTGTTTACGTGAGTTGCAACAACAAAATTTGTTATCATTGCACAAGTGGCTTAGTTATTTGTTTGATTCATTTGACCTTCAGGTGTGATACCATCTTCTTTGGCTTACATTTTAGATTATGAAATAGTTTTTTTTTGAAAGAAAATAGGAGTTTTACATACATACATGCTCTATATATTATAAGACTAGCTCTGTTTGACTCTTATTGAAAGCGAATGCGTCACTCCGTATCCCATGGAATGATCCAATACCCGTGTTCTTGCTTTCACCTTGAAATTCTGGGATTATTGCCCTCAGTAGTCTCATAAACAAGTGTAACTCAAACTATGGGCAGATTAACAATGGTAATTACTATGAAAAATATCTGGTTTCAGACCAAAAAGTTAACCAGTCCAATGTGCAGCTGCTGGACAATAAGTTACCTATCAGTATAGACAACTTATTATTATCACTAAACTGCTAAGGCTCATATGTCATATTTATAGACGACGATGTAAAGTAATGATGGCTTCTGAAATAGTAATGCCTTCTTGTCAAAATACGATGACGGATGAAATCAGACGTACCATTAAACCTTATCTTTTACCCATTAAATGGATAATAACTTGGCTTGTTATTTGAGATTTTGTTTCAAGGTAAAAGTGCTTTGTAAGACAACCGTTATATTTGCTCTCATGAGAAAAAAGACTTGCACATTTTAAAAGAAAACATCCTTAAGTTCTGGTCAAATAACAATGCAGTTTATGAATGAAATGAAAATTGTATTTGGTTGAATGGTTTCTGTCTGGGGTCATTGTTTGTTGTAACTACTTATTCAATTGCGTAGCCACTATTTGTCTGTACAAAAACAATTGAATAGTATTTTAGACAAATAATATCTTTTTAAAAACGCATCAATGTCCGGCTGTGTGGCAAATTACGTGGTTCCAGACAGAATTCTTGGGAATCAATTGTTATATTATATAATTATTATTATTTAGTCTGCTTCATATTTCATATGAAGTGTAATTATTATGATTCATCGTTATCTTGAAAATAACAACATAAAACTTTGTGTTGCATTCTTTAGCCTACTAAAATCTAGATTCTGGAAACAGGATAAAAATGGAATTGATAAAAAAAAAATCAGTTTAGTCAGGCAATGGGTCTCGAGTATTCAATGTTCTTCTTGCATTGCATTCATTGTTCATAGTGAGGGAGAGAAATAAATGCTGAGGTGTGAGCGAGAGTATTGAACTATGGAAAGTATGGAACGTGGCTAAATTTGTTTCTAGCTTTAGTAACTTACATTCAGCAGTTGTACGCTTTTCCAGAGAGTTCTAAAAATGGTTTCAAGTTTATAAAAAAATCTCTGGTTTTGGTTTGGTTTAGTTTAGCATTTCCATCATTCCTTATTGGAGTGGGTGAGCAAAGGAAGCCAGCAAAAATAAATTTAAGCATGAAGCACAAGGAAAAAGGATGGAAAAATAATAAATGCTTGTTCTTGCATCGCGTGGCCTTCTAGTATATGTGTTAGTAATATAAAGTTCATTGGACTCTTTCTGGATGCGAGGGGAATAGTTTGCTTGCTTTGTCAACTCGTTGTTATATCATGGCAGAGACGAAGAAAGGGGAGAACCAGTCCCCAATTGCTCAAGAAGAATAAATACTTATCAACTCTTTTGAGGGGCTTGAATCTAAAATGTCTTTTGCAAACTATAACGCCACATAACATAGTCACCCTTTCTTTACATATCTACATGTATGTATATCCCAGGCATGCGGATTTCATTTTAGTCAAAAAGAGTGTTCACAAACTGCTTTCATGCAGAGAGCATCATTGAATGCATCCAGTCTCAATTTATCAATGAACAACAATAACAATTCTCTTTAAAAATATCACAACATTCTATCAATCTTCCATTTCGTATCTGAAAATATACATAACTATGAGTTTATAGGATGGAATTTCTTCTCTTGCATCATTTGTTTACAGCTTTTGCCCGATTTGATCCCATGCACTGATGTTTGATTTTTAACCTGCGAACATATAATACTTGCTCTTAATCTTGTTGTTTTTGATGATAAAATTGTACTTGGCATGTTTGTAAAGGTTAACAATTTGCGATTTACTATGTTGATTTGTTTTGAGAAGAAAAAATGAAACAAGTTGTTGCATTGAATTGCTGATTGGGATTTTGGTGTCCAAAGGTTATAACAATTTGTTGACGCGTTGCTTTTTAATAGCAGGCTTTATATATTTCAAGGTTAAATCCAGTAAATGGCCATGACTTGTGCTTTGGTGTTGTTGAACTGAAGAGGATGATCAGACAAAATTATTCAAACTGGAACTACACGTAAAAGGAAAACGTGTAAAATAAACCAGTAAGAATTTGGGAAATTTTCCTTGTGTAGTCAGTAGTAGACATCCATGAAATCAATCAAATGGCTCCTGTATATGTTTCATAAGAATTTTTCCTCCTCATAATCAAGATAAATAATAAATGCTCGTGTTTTTTGGGGTAAGGGAGAAAGTCTGGTGCTTTCTCTCCAAAGTTTCCTAGAAAGGTATGAAGCCACTGTCATCGATTATTTAGGAAAGAGGAAGAAGAAGAAGAAGGGTGGGGTTGTTTCTGAAGCAATTGTATTTCCAGAACTGGAGAGAAAGGAGGGGAAGGGGAGCGTGGAAGAGCGCAATCAATTGCAATGCATGCAGGGAAATGGATTCTATGTATACTGCGTGAATTGACGCACAAGACGCATTTTGCTGCACCCATACAAATGTACGCAACGGGAGAGAAAATGCCGGGCTATATAGATATAATAGTAGTAAGCCGGCGTAAAATATAAAGTAGAGTATAGCACATATACTTAAGTGGATCAATTTGAACTGCGTTTCTGTTTGTGGGAGGAAGAAAATGGAGAAAGATGGGGAAAGTTGAGTAGGAGGAAGAGAAAGAAATGGAAGGGGAATGCGTTGCAGTGAAATATAATGCCATGCATCCCCATCTTGCTTTTACTAGCTCACTAGCCTGGTTCACTCACTCCCTTATCTTTAGAGTAGAGCACAGGGATAACCCAAACTTCTCACTCCTTCCACCAAAGTTTTCAAAATGTGCGTTCTATCTAGAAAGTGGGAGAGGAATCTATCTGACTCGATGCACGCAACCAAAAGTAATCAGAAATTCCCCTTTCTCACAAGAGAAAAGAGACCGAAGTTGCCCGAATTGGGGGACCATGCTTCCGGGTCTTTTACCCGTGTCGTTTTAAGAGTGCATTGGCTTCCAAATATTGCGTTACCTTGTGCTGCTTTTATTTTTTGAGTGCTACTTGGTTGCGTTGCGTGCGTGTGAAAAAGCCAGTGCCTTTCACGCACGTACATACACAAACCGAAACGGGATTTTATATTTATACACAGTTTTCAGGCTTCTCTGCAGCTATTCTCTACTCGGACTCAGACTCTGCAGCATGTGGGCTAAATATTTCCAGCCTACAATCAATCAAATTAAATGAAACTCATTAATTATAAGCTCCACCCAACAATAATAATATTAATAATAGCATTGATCTAATTATTGCTGCTCAAATTCTGTCAATCAATCAATCAATCAAACTTAAACAAACTTATAAATGTAGTAACATTCATTTGTATCAAATTCTATTTTGACTTGTTAATATGTCAGTTTTAATTACCGTTTCCCTTTGTCTCTAAATATATATATGACTGCCCCAATTAAAGTTCATTCAAATACTTTTCCTTGTATCAAAATATGGCTCATGATAATAATTGAAATGTGCCTTGGTATTAAAACTAAGCGAATGTTTTACTTTCCATCTTAAGTTTACACAAATAATGATTGTTGTGCAGATAGTTTACTAATTACACAGCAGTTGAGCATGTTAATACATGAACTTGTTAAAATTTTAAGAAATCAAACTTAATTTCATTTAAAATCTAATCAGTAGTCATCGCATGAGTCAAACAAGTTAATAAATGTTGTTCGACACATTGAATGCCTACTGACCAGACCAGACTTTAATATGCATCATGCAAATGCACTTTTTATTCACTTCAAGTGCATCCTGTTGCAATCTCATCGTTTCCCCTAAAAATATGAAAATAACAATAAAATGACACTACTAAAAAGCTCTGTTTAGTTTTTTTCCTTTATCGGTTGATGTGAGTTGACCTCTTTTAAATTTTTATGTGTGTATGTTTAGCGTGATATGAGATCTGAAGGCATTCTGCATTTAAATTAGTTGTTTGAGGTTTAATTGATCAGTGGGGATTTATAAATGGACATTTTGGAGGGGATTAAAAATGTATGTTTCTTGTGATGCATAGACCCAATTGGAATAATGAGCAGAGTTGAGTGAACTCTGAGTTTCATTTTCTTGTGTGTATTCTGTGCCAATGGGAGGATGTAGGTCACCCATTTCCACCACCGCTACATAACCACCAACTCAGGTTCAACGACCCACAGCAAAGTCCATAGGAACCTTAGTTTACACACTTTGTCTAACAAAGTCATCTTGACTAAATCTAACTCTGTTACCACTACAAATAAACTTATTGGATCATCTTGCATAAGATTCTATGGGACAATCGCATTTGCAACATTCTTTTTAAATAGCACATCAACAGCATGGGCATAATTCATGGTTTCATATTAAAATCAAGTAATGCAGGCTAATATGTATATGCGCACTACAAATTAAATAATTCAAAGTCCAGGTCGAAGAAATGGAATAATAAAAAGTCAGCATTATGTAGTACAACTCGCTTTAATTGGTTTAAAGTAAGCCTCGTTACAAAGATAATTGGTTGAATCTGGAAGACAGATATTGCATAAAAATTCATGGAGTGAAATGTCAAGATAATGATATTATCTTCTATTTATATAAATAAAAACTATATATTTAGTTATAAGCCCAATAATAATAACGCTATGCATAAGTTCAGTTCTTGACATGGTTCTTGGTATATTGTGAACAAATAAATGTATCATTATGTCATTATTAGTTGAGTACGCTAAAAATATTAAGTCATGCAAATTGGGCCTATTATGAAGCTCTTTTCATTATGTGATGCCTTTTGTGAGTTGGGTTTTACCGTACGTCACTCAGCCATAAATGAATGCATGATTCACTCCTCTTTTTTAATAATAAAAGAAGAGCAAAGGCTTGAGTAGTCCACGTCAAGCTGAAAAGATGGACAGAGAGTTAGCTAACTGTTGGTTAAGTAGATCTCAAGATGCTCAATTCCTTGTTTACTTCCGGTAACAAGGCTATGGACTTTGGCTATTCATCTCGGTCATTCTCCTCTCCTTACTTTTATTCCGCAGCACTATTTTTTCTTCTAGAAAATATTAATCACCACTTACTAAACCTACCCAAATTTACGGTTATAAATCCAATATGTGGAAATTTCCAGAAAAGGAAAAAGGTGTACAATTCCATGAATTTCAAATTTAGATCAAATGGAGGGTCAAAGTACCTTTAGGCTCATATACGGTTGGACAAAATTTAAGGTGTAGGTATATAGTTCATTCATATGCGGTCACAAACTGTCACAAATGATTTTTGACACAAATATAATGAACATTTCAAAAACATTAGCAAAGTATTAATTCTTGGAAACACGCAAAAATAGCATAATAGAGTACAATAATATTATAATAAAAGGTGCTTGAGTTGTTGTTGAAATATGATAAGACAGAGGTACGTGCGAGAATAATGAACCCGCACCTGGCTTCGATGATGAACAGGTATTCGTTAACTACGTACATACATAGGCACTCTATTTACTTACTACTTCAAGTGCGTTTTCCGTTTCTCACCTCATCACAAGTTGTTAGCATATGAAAAAATATAATGCATCCATTTTTAGTTTACCTAGAATCAGAATCCCTACTGACTGATAATAATAAATAGGCAACCAAGTAAAGCAAAGGTAACTGAACTGTGAACCCGTTATAGTGGATTTAACTAAACCAAGACCATAAATACTTGGTTGACAATGACTTTTCTTGGTTGGCGATGATAATGAAATGAAGATGCTATTTTGCTACGTATTATCCTTCTGGAAATGTTATTGCCCTCTCAGATGATGATGTATATGTATCTGGTATGATCTAGTTGAGACTGAGAGATGGGTCAGTTACTTTTCACGGTTTGGGATTTTCACGGTTTGAAATCTGAGACGGAAAGTTGGTACAAGTTTTTTTCTTCATATTTTACTTTTGTACATATTTAAGTAAGCGCAAATAATTAAAAGTGAGGGAAGATTGTATTTAATTACGAATTCGCAGATCTTCATTTCACTTGATCCAACCAACCGTGAAATAAAGCAAAAAGAAAATTAGAACAAGGAAAGCGGAATAATTTATACGCTTTAAGCTTATCTTAAAAAATGTTTTATGCCTCAAATGAAAATATGCTTTACGTCGGCTCATCTTTGTATGATTTCTATCAAAAGATCAACAAAGATCCTACATATGATGTTTAAGGAAGCAACTTTTTTTTTATTTATTCATAAGCATTGACAGTGATAATGTCACTAAACTAATTATTATGCAAATAATTTGTTTGAATATACAAAAAACGGTGTTAAGTTAATTAAAATTCAATGAGTAGTGGGTTTAAATGGACTATTACGTACAGTTGCATAAGTAAGATATTATATGTTACACATAATTTATACATTGTCCTGCCTGGTCTACCTTTCATAATTTGTTTGTGCATGAAATTCGCAAATGGCACGTACTAGTTATTGGCATATATTTAATAAGAGTTGCGTTTGGTTATGCTATGCGACGAAAACAGAAATTTGTCGAGTCTGTGTGCGTTGCCTGAGTTCGCAGTTCGCGTCGTTGCCGGAGTAGAGTGTGTAGCTTTTTGGTAGGTATCTTTTCACAGACCTTATTACTCACGATTTCAATGCTCTCAGATCAGAGACTCAGTCAGTCAGTCAGTCATTGGTTTTGGGATTCGGCAGTGGAAGAAGAGAGAAAGGATTCACTACTGCATAAGAACCCGTTATTTGGTTCACATTGTTGTTGGTTTAGTCTTAAATCTGGATTGCTTCTTAAAGAAAACTGTTAAAAAAAGTTAACTACAAGTTTTTTATTGCCTTCCTGTCCTAAGCCACCCATCACTGCATTGTTGTAACCATTCAACGGTTCAGTTACACCACACAAAACTTGAATTGCGTCAAAAAACAAACGCAAGTTTTATTATTATCATTATAAATTCTCAAAGATTCTCAAGTGTAAACCAAGTCACAATACCACAAAATGACGGTGACAAAGTCAACCCAAAAGAGCTATGATAAATTGCGAGACAATTATTGTAAAAAGCTGCAGGCAAATGGCAGCGACTCTGATGTTGAATCAGATGATTCTTCCAGTAATAACCAAAATATTGTAAAGTTTTTGGAGAACAAGTACAACAAATCCAAGTCATTACTAAGTCTTTTGAGTGATGGACCTCAAGTTTTACCAAATGAGACTGAAGAACTGGTCCAGCATTTTGTCTCAAGTCCACCCACTGTGGACATTAGTGGAGAGGATGAGGACATGTCTGTCTCATCTGACACAAATTCTTACCGTGATACAAATTCACCTCCCCTTGAGGAAGATGATGTTCTTTTCTGTGGTCATCATGTGGGCAAAGTCCTCCTTTCCGGTAATAACTAATTTGCTAAATACAATTGTTTTTTTTGCCGCTACATAATGCACTTACAAATTAGTTCCACATAGTGCATTACATGCTGTTAGAAAAACAATTGCAGCATACAAATCCTTCATTGTTGTGAGATACATTTGCACTTTTCAACAATTAAAAGCGTAATAGTATTGGCATAATATACATATAATAAGGTGTGAACAAGGAGTAACTACATCTCTACATATCTCTCTAGAAAATGGTTTTTATTACATGTATGCGGTAATAAGGATACTTCTGGTTAAACTGCATTATGTATTACACACTAATTGTTCTGCATTAAATCATACTTTGAGATTCATAGTTAGTGTAGCAGTAGTAACCCATATTTGCTCATGTTGCATTTGTGCGAGGAGTGCTCTGTTGGGTCAACGAACTTTGGTGGTGGTGTATATAGATTGCAGGAAAGGGTTATGGGACATTACGTGAAGGAATAACGCGAGTGGGTATAGCTGACCCAAATAAAAAGATTGAGGCTACGTAACACGTCATCGTCAAACCAGTTCACTGAACTCTTCTCTCAGAATACATAGACCCTTATGGACGAGACTCACTCCCTCCGTCCTTGTCCCAAAACACTCCCCACCACAAACAGAACGGTTCCGGTAAAACTCCTGCTCTTGTCCGCTGACGTGTCTATCCACGCTTTTGATGCATAAATGTGGAATTTAATTCATTCATTCATGTCATAATTTAATGAGAGACAAGACTGAGACTTTGCGACCCACTAAGCGAAATAGGTATTAACAGAATTTATATAGACAGTCACATCACAATTTGCATAATAGTCAAATGCAAATTATTTGATATTTATGACCTCAAAAAGATTTTTCCAGATACGGATATAACAAATGTATTTTGTTCTGCTTTGGACTAGAATATGGTCTATAGTTCAGGTCATGTATTAATTCAAAGTAGGATGTAAAATGTGATCCAGATTCGGATGGATGGAATGTAGACTATTGAGAGTAACCGTATCCATGAGAGGAGATATTTCCTTGAATTTACAGCAGTGGTGGTAATATATAAGAATAAATGGTTCATATCCTAGTTCCAGTTTGTCTCAACTTTTAGCATACTTTTGCACAGTTTAGCCAGCGTTGGGTGTTATATGGGGCTGTTGTTATTGAACGGCGACCGACTGTCCTACTTTTCACACCCGCAGTTCATTCACCTCTCGTAAGCTAAAGGTTTACAACACTCTCTCTCGATAAAACCACTTATTGCTTTATATAGTGCAATCACAAGCAATTTCAAGGGGCAACTCGCAAATTGCGTGACAAAATAATGTATCCCTACTTCAAACTATTAGACCACACCGGAAAATTTTTCAAGATTTACTCCAAAAATGTTTTTTTAGAAAAAATTTACGCTTTGCGTACATGTGTATAAATTAAGTAGTTTCATAGAAATTTGTGCGTGTATATAGCTTGCAACTTTTTTTCTTTTTGGATTGAGGGCATCTCTCATTCCGTACATTGGTTTGGTTTAGTTTTGCTTGGTTTGTACACATGACAAGGAAGGTTATTCAACTTTGCGTTTCGTGCTTTACATCATCATCATCATCGAGCTTATTATGTCATTTTTCTCTGCATAAGTCCTTTAACTTCCTCTCTCCCATGTTGTACAGTTGATTGCTCTCTGTAATATTATAAGGATGCAAAAGTAAATCATTGCACTGTGAAATATCATTTCATTGTTTACCCATCTACTCTTTCTAGAATTCGCACATAACATGCATAATCTCTGACAATGAACATTTTATATGTATATAGATGCACACGCAGTGAGCGACGGGTAATGCCACTTGCAAAACAATATTTTATACAACAATGCAATGCACTCTATCCAAATTATTGTTTTCTGATTCTCATCAATATTCTCATTGCCCAACAATGTTTGATTTTGAATCTGATTTTTTTTATTTGATATGTGACCAGGGCTCTGTGATTGGCAGAATATTTGGCAATTGCAAAATCTTTATGCAATCAACAACAATAATAATTATTAAAATGCACATTTACTTGTACCGTTTAGAAGTGAAAGCTCAGAGCTTATAAATAACTTGTGTATATAAATAACAATGGCAAATTGTTGAATTTGTAATGCAATGCAACAAATTCTTTGCTGCTGTGACTTTTGTTATCAAAAAGGATTTCACAAGAGTCAAGCAAAGGTTATTGTGCTAATTACAATTTTTGCATTTGTTTCAAGTTAAGATATTATACATATTATGATCTCAAATCAACTGCATGTGTGTCGAAAGTATGTAGTATATAGATACATTGAGAATTTCCTCTTTACTGTCATCAACTTACTATTAAAATTCTGGTTGCATACAAACGGTTCAGTGACCGTTTGCTAACTCAAGGTCATTTTGACAAGTAATACATTTATTGATTGGATATGATTATAAATAAATTAGAGTTTGATGACTTTTAACTTGAAATTTTATACTAAACAAATAATAGTGCATTTGAGGAAGTGTAGTATAAACAAGTGTCTCTCACGTGTTCACAATTTTATCCGTTTAGTTCTCTAAATAGATGTATGAGACGGACTTGCTTCATCTTCCGGACAGGTCATTGATGTTTGTAGTGTGTCGTAAATGACATAATGAAGGTATACTTATTTGCTTGCTTGCGTCATACAAGTTCATTTGGGTGGGAGCATTGGCTGATTGTATTTTGTCTGCATATAGTAGTGTAATATTGTTTCATTTGCAAGAAAGAAAGCAAATAGCAAGATTTATTGCAGATAATATTTACATTGCATTGCTCCCATAAAAGTTCACATAATATTAGTTTGTTAATGGTGGCAACGGCAATGACCCCAGGGAAGAAGCGGAAGAACTTCCTTTAATCCCATAAGGATAGAATAGGAAACCTGTAAATCTTCACAGTCAACATGAACATACTTGGGACACCATTATCCAACCTCTAATAATTTGATTCGTGTCATTCACTCCCATCCATTAGCAAGGGTTGTTTAGTTCTGTCTCTGCCTCTTTTTTAAAAAATATATTTTAAAAGAAGTTAAACCAACCGTAAATTTAGGAAAAAAAGAAATACAAAAAGGCACACAGCGTTTCTCTTTTCCTTAAATGGAACAAAATAAAAATGCAAACCTTTCTTAAATTAAGCTACCTATTTAAAAAAAAAAATGTCGTCGACCCAGTTGGAGAAGTTCAAATGAGTATTTGCCAATTAGACCAGTTTTCTTTAAATGTATGCAAGTAAGTATAAGAAAGATGTTGTCACGTTCCAGTGAAAGAGTATTACATATGCCTACTACATATTAAGAGGGGCCAGAATTTGAGTGGGTGAATGATGTCGGACTCAAAGCTCAAGTGTGATAATGTGCCAATGCCATTGATACGGATTTAGGTCGGTAGCCTTTTTGCAGTTTTATGACCCCGCAACATATTCTCATCTCGAACGAAATGGAATGTTGCTCCTCTCCATGCATATACTTATATCTATGTATCTCAATCTCCTCTGGATGCTGGATGAGATTGAATTATTGATTTGTCTACTTGTCACCCAACAAGTTTGCTGTGAATGAACTGTAATTTTCAATGTAAACAAAGCTCATAATCAAATTCATTATATTGTTAGTACAATGAAAGTGATTTTACTTTTATAGAACAAACCAAACTAGTATTTTGGCAATAGGCTTTTTTATACGCACATTTATAGCAAAAGAAGGGAATTTAATGAAATTACGATAATAATGTTATTTGCGAACTTGTTGTTTGTACTATTTGTAGTAGTAGTAAGTAGTAAACATGTAATAAATATCTTTGCGCCGTAGAAAATTATAAAGGCATCAATGACCGATGACAGATGTCAACAACCTTGTTTATCTACTTTTGCTAAATAATAAGTCTTGTAAATTAATGGGAACAAATTCTAGACTGGCCCAACTAGTCCATGGTGTCTGGATTTTAGATCCAGTGCAGTTGTAGCTCTCAATTATCTCAATATTGCGTCGTTATATCTGTATTCATTTCTTTCTCCAGCCTAGAGTAATTTGATTACACTCATCATTGTTTATGATTAATAAGGTTATTATGATGGAATATGATAGTTTAACTAGCGATCGAGTGTAGACAAATCATGAGGATGAAATAAAAATAAAAATAAAGTTCTTTAACCCGATGTTTGGTAGTTACAGAATTTCATTTCTTTGCAAAGTGGGAAATAAGTAATAGGATACATTGGATAAGTCGTTGGCACCATTTGTATGAATTGAGTTGGTTGCAGTGAATTATTCTAGAAAGAAGAAGTACGTGGTTAGTTATTCAGGTAGGCTAATACCAAAGACATACTAAACTCCATGAGTTGTGGGGATGGAGTAACACATATTTCATAAGCGTTCCCATGTACTTATTGGGCAGGCGTTGGGAGTTGAACGAACCCTTTCTTGCTTTGGTGGAAAGCACTCTCACTCTGACTTGTATAACATGACCATGAACTCAATTACTTTTTTGCTCCCACCTATCTTGAGGTTGTTCATCTCTCCCAAACACAACTCTCTCAAAGCAGCTTTCGTTAGAAGTAGACTATCGCAATCTGTAGTAGTACCAAGTGCATTACACCTTTTATACCATTGTTTTACACTAGTCTGCACTAAGTCATAATTGTAATTTATTTATCCTTCAATCCGGTCACTTCACCGAGACACGCTATTTGGACAATCAAAGATTATTCCACTTTTCTAGAGTTGACTGTCCTAAAACTAAACGAATGTTATCATACTGATGATTTTCCCTTAACCTCAATAATAATAATTGAAAAACAAAATCGGGTTTACCAAAACCACAATTATTTTTTCATTAATATGCAGGTATCGCTCATGAGTCTACTTGCTCTTTCACTTATTTATTTAACTATGCAAATGAAATGATTAAATCATACTTATCTTATTCAGTGCAAGAAAGTAAATTCCAAGAGACTGAGTTATTTATATGAAAAATTTCATACATACATTTTTGAGGTCAATAGCCCAATTCCAAAATTATCATTGTATTGTAAGAAGTTGAGGGATAATTAAATGAGGGACAAAGAAGAGATTATCCTCATTTTCCAAAGGAGTCCACCTTGAAAATCCGTTTCCATTGCTCAGCTCCTTACAAAAAATATATATAAATAGTTTCCGGTGAGCCAAGGGCAAGGCGAGGATTGATTTTTGTCTGTTTTAATGTAAAAGGTTAAAGTAGGTTGAAGCCCTTTTCTAGTACAAAATGCATCTGCTGCTCTCATTTACCTCCCTCAGTTATATTTTTTTTTAAAACCCTTATAATCCTTTAAGGAAAATGTTTTATTTAAAAAAGGCCAAGTGTTAATTTTTTTTAAGGTACAAGGAAAATGCATATGTGTGATTGAACTATTTATGACAAAAATGGATAACCAGTTTGAGACATTATAACAAAAAAAAATAGTACGCATAAGTAAAAGACGCGGAGAATAATAATTATTGTTCTTCGGGGCGGAGTAAGTGAACCTTGGTTTGGGTCATATTGGTGGTGGCACTTGAGCGTGGTCACAGCGTGCTTATAATAAGGGTTGTCGAGGTGTTTGTACCCTGTTTTTGTTATGTGGAATAATATTATGGTCAATGGTCACAGAGAAAGAGTAAGAGTGGTATAAATAAGCCTTTATAAGAGAAGAATGCCATTGCTCCAGAAAGATATAGTATTGTGGGCTTGTTTTGCGTTGGTAGGTTTTGAAGGAGTAAGGGCAATGCCCCACTTGTCCAATAAACTCGGAGTAGAAGGTCATTGTATCTCGTCTAACTCTGAGTTTCAAGCTCAGCCTTGAGATACTTCGGAGTTCTATGTCCTCTATTCCAATCCTCTGCATGTTGAAACATTGGGCGTCCCACCATCCGTACCAACGACTGCACTAATACCACGCTGGATTCACACCGTCCCCTCAATTCACTTCTGGAACTCACTTGTTCAAGTTCAGTTTCAATTTCACTTTCATTGCCAGTACTCTTCTGCCAACCCAGTGTGCAGGACGCAACAGAGTTTTTTCGAAAACTGGTTACCTAACTTGTTATATAGCACAGGAAAAAGTGAAAACTAAGCCATTATCATATAAATGTGTTTTAAAGTTTTTGAGATTTTGAGAATCTCAAACCATTTTTTGTGGTGTATTACAAACTGGGAAATAAACTGAGTTATTATTTTGAAGGCTGAGACCTTCAATATATTGTGCATTACTTACATACATACGAATGAAACCTTGAGTTTGAGTTTAAAGCATACCAGTAAATGTATGCTTTGTGAAATCGTTTGGAAAATTTGGATATCATTTTAAGCCGAAATAATCAAAATGATGGATTATTACAATAGTTGCGATTCCAACAATAACTTATTGCTTGGATGTGGAAGCAACAATGTATCCAGTACAATTGATATAGGTATTTAAAAAAATATATTTATATTTTTCTTGTAAAAATATATTTTTTAAAAAATAAGGAAATGCATATATGGAGGTTCATGAAGCCACAAAGTTGGCTTACGTAATATTTTTTGGAATTTATACAAGTTGCTCGTCACTGTATTGCCATATCATTATTATTATTATCATCATCATCACTGCAGTCTGCTAATGAAAAATACAAATTACATACTTGTTGAACCAATATATTAATGCCACTGACTAGATCACTGGTTGATAATAATATTAATGTTAGCCGTAATTTTTGGAATATGATCCATATATACTTAATAATGTGGTTTTTATAGCTTTGTCGTTTTCCTTTTAGTCAGCGCAAAGTTAGCCTTGAACTGCACATTGACCAGGAATGACGCTACTATACCTTCTCTCTAATAATTCTATAAACCACGTATAAAAAACATCCCCAACTCTTGTCATACTACTACTCTACATTTTCTAGACATTTTATTGCTCACTCCTACACAAAATGCTGCTCAAATCATCATCATCATCATATCCACTTTCATTGCCAAATGCATGCGTTTTCATTTTAGTAATAATTCTATTTTAGAATTCAATAAAATATAATGTATGTATATTCATATTTATGCTAACTCTTGCCTATTCTTGTTCTTACAGAATTTGACGGAACGACCGTTTTATGTCGTGTTTGTGGGGATAAAGCATCAGGTAAATTAATAAATATAAAACAAATTATTCTGAGCATTTTACTAATTTTTTTTTTCTTCCAAATAGGCTTCCACTATGGTACGGATATTGTCAACTCGCGTAACTAGCTTTTGAAATTTAATATGATTCTAATTTTGTATTTATTTTACAGGAGTCCATAGCTGTGAAGGTTGCAAGGTAAATTAATTTGACATATTTTGCTTTATTAAATTATAAAATAAGTAACATGCACAGCATTTTTTTAAAAGAATAATTTTGATTACAAGTTGCAAGTTGTCGTATTTTGTATGCCACAATTTTTATTGTAAATACATAGTACTACTATACATTTGTTATATGGGTCTTTGAACTCGTGAAGTGAGGGTCATTGTGACTGTGGTAGGCACAAGCCAATTGGCAGGTAGTGCATGTATAAGTGAAGGTGGTTAGATTAAAGTAGTACAAATAAGTGTTGCAATATCAGACTGCCAACTAAACTTGTCTTTCATGATGAGGCACACTTATTCATATTTTGCATTTTCACAACTTTTCTATTTCTTGGGGAGATCGCATCTCACAACAATAAAAACTTATTGCAATGTCTATGACCTCCTCTGATATATTTTTTGAAAGGAGTAGAATAATGACAGCCTAGTTTTTTTTATTTAAATGATTAAAAAAAGAAAAAAATATATATTTACATGTATGAATTAAATCGTATTTTCATACAATTTTTGCTTGTATTTTTACAGGGATTTTTCCGACGAAGTATCCAACAAAAAATCCAATACAGACCATGTACAAAGAATCAACAATGCAGTATTCTCAGAGTAAACCGAAATCGGTGCCAATACTGCCGATTAAAGAAGTGTATTTCCGTCGGGATGAGTAGAGATGGTGAGTCAACTATTTTTGTTTTGTCTCACATTATTATTATTACTATTGTTACCTCATTAAACCTTCAGAGCAGCGTACATGTAGCCCGAGTCAGGGATTTGAATATCTCTAAATATACTATTTTTAACCTAACCTAACCCTAATTAACATAATCATCAAGCATTTTAAATAATCAAAACCCAGACAATTTTTTCAAAAAATTCAAATCTCCGACCCCATTTTAGACTCTAAACCAGGCGTGCCGACAGACAGACGGACGGACACGATGGTTACATAAGCCCTGACTCGGGCTAAAAATATTTAATTGTTATCGCCTCTCTCGTAATACACTTAACATTCGGAATAACAATATTTGCATGCATGAGTCAGGAGGGTTAAAATTTTTACGCATATTATTAGTTTGTCCTCTTTGCACCTCATAGCAAGTTATGCAGTTTTTGTTGTATATGTGCACATCTTACATAGGTACGTGTGTGTCCTTCTAAAACAAGTGAGTAAACAGTTGGTTATGAGAGACATTATTAGCATTTCACAACAATGGTAATGGAGTGCAACTCAAGTTGCAACAAAGAGGGCCAATGAACCCATGGGATGGGATACAAACTCTCTCTACAATGCACACTTTGTTGTATGGCTAACTAACTGTATGGATAAGTAGAGCAGAGTGTAACTGTAGGTTGATGACCCACGCAATAAACGGTACGCTGTTTACTGTGATACAAGTAACCTAACTTTTTCTCAATCCCCATCACTTCATTTCTAGCTTTCTATTAAACTCCAACACACTTGTTGGCTCTCTCAAATCTCAGTCCCTCACTTACCTTTCAGTCGTAAAGAGGTCTTTGGCAAGGCTCAATCAAAATCATCCCCACCATTCATAATAACAAATACAAGAGTAAAAAATATTTAATGTTTAAGCTCATAAGTTTTGTGATTTCAAGTTTCTCTTTGTGTTGTTACCCAAGTTGAGACAGAGTGAGATTTCTGTTGGCAGTGTCAAAGTGAGACAGAGAAACTTGTTGGTTTGAAAAGTTTTTATATAAAAAAAATACAACAAATACTTCAAAATGGTTGCGCCCACAAAAATGAAGCGGAGGTTTGCGGCACAACAAGCAGCTGGGAGTCCGCACCCATTGCAACCTGGGTTTGATAATGGATCTGGAATGATGCGCCAATGTAATAATTATTAATAATTATTGTTTTGTCTTGTTTGACTTTTGCAACAAGTCTTATCCGGCATAATAATGCATATGGACAGTTAATGCTAATGTTAAATGAAGAGAGAGAGAGAAGGAACGATTGAGAGTCAAGGCTAAATTTAATTCAGTCTGGTTGCGATAAAATAGATTTGAGTAGACCATGAGAATAGAGCATTGGACACTGGTTTAGAGGTTGACTCACTTCTCTCTCTCTGCATACTACGATGATATTACATTTTATTCGGGAAGTGAGATCAACGAATTGCAAGGTCAGTAAGAAGGTTGAAAATGTGCGTCGCCGTACTATGGTGCAAAGAGCAGGAAAAGTGGTAAACAGCCTCGCTTTGGCATACTCCACTCATGATAATGGCACAAGAACAAGAATATTGGTTAGTAGAAAGAGTTAATAGCAGAGAAGCCATTGGTTGTTTTCGTACAATGCATCATCAGAGTTAGGCAATCTATTCCTGGAATAAACCGTTTCGAGAAGAAAATGTATCATCATTCACAATATCTACAAGGACAAGGTGACTGGGAATTATTTTTCACTCTGTTAATTACGAGAGAGAGCAAAGTAAAGTGGCTAAAGTGCATCAAGTAAAGTTAAACCTAGAAAATACATATTACATAAAAAGGTTTAGATATAAATGTGGAATTTTTTTAAATAATTTTTTTACTAAAATATTTGTTTTTTGTGATTCTTGTAGCTGTAAGGTTCGGGAGAGTTCCCAAAAGAGAGAAAGCAAAAATCTTGGCCGCGATGCAGCAAAGTCACAATGCTAAAGTAAATGAGAGGGCCCTGAGCACAGAGTTGGAAGACATCAACAAAATCACTTCAACAGTCATAAGGGCGCATATGGAGACTTGCGAATTTACCAAAGAAAAAGTTCAAAAATGCTATCAAAATGCTTTACTTAAGAAACAGCAAGACCAGAATAAAGGATCTGCACGTTTTGATGGCCATTCGATGACTTTGGTAAGTTTTAGAAAGCTTTATTAAATACTACAGTTGGTGCAACAACTTGTTCCTTTGACTTACTTTCTATAGCCTTGTATTGTAGTGAAACTAATAATAAAATAATGCATTGTTGAAAACAGGCTTGCCCACTGAATCCACATCCACAGTCAACAACAGAAGACTTCAGTGAACGATTCAGCCCTGCAATTCGTGGGGTTGTTGAATTTGCAAAGAGACTCCCAGGCTTTTCTTTACTATCACAAGACGATCAAGTCACACTCCTAAAGGCCGGTGTCTTTGAAATTCTCCTTGTCAGACTGGCCTGCATGTTCCAAGGATCCCAAATGCTTTGCATTAATGGAGAACTTTTGGAGCGAGAAACAGTGTCCGCTCATCAAAATGCAAGATTTCTTCTTGACTCCATGTTCAAATTCTCTGAACAATTTAATAAACTCGGACTCTCAGACGAACAAATCGGTCTCTTTTGCGCAATGGTCGTAATGGCCCCTGACCGGTAAGGGATAAAATAATTGCTATTTGAATAATATATCTTAAACTATCCAAAAATATGAAACTTATTGTTCTTTTTTTTTGTGCGTGTTCATGTAGACCTGGACTACGAAATGTCGAGTTGGTACAGCGACTTCAATCACATTGTCGCTCAGCATTGCACTCTCTTGTCCCTGCTTATTTGATTCAAGAAATGGATAGAAAAATCCCAGATTTGAGGACTTTGAACACTCTTCACTCTGAGAAATTGTTGGCGTTTAAAATGGAAGAGCAAAGCCAAGCAAACTCATCCTCAGACTCTCATAATATGCAACACTCTCCAGTTTCAATTGCCAGCAGTCATCGCAGCAGCTCGTCTCTGGATAGCTTGGATAGCTTTCACCACAGTAGTAGTGTTTCCATTTCTTCCTGCAACGACAATGATTTACCTATTCAGAGTCCAAGGAGACTGAGTACCAACACTTGCCCGTACAAATTTCCCAGGGCGTTGGAAAGCCCAAGCGGAGACTCTGGAATCGAATCTGGGGCTTGTTCTAGTCCTGCAAGATCAGAACAAGATATTCCTATTCTTCCCCCAACCCCAAGCAGCAGCAGTCAAGATGATATGCCAGTTCTCAAACGAGCCCTTCAAGCCCCTCCCATGATTGATACAAATCTTCTCATGAACGAAGCTTATCGTCCTCACAAAAAATTTCGGTGAGTTTAATAAATTAGTTTGCAAAAAATCTTATTATTAATTTACTTAAAATGTAATAAACAGAAAACTAATTAATGTTTCTTTTATTTTTATTACAGATACAGCGTTTCAGAGAAATCTCATTCTCTGTCTGGCTCACCCCCTCCAATGATGGGAAGTCCTGCTCCCCAACAGCCATTCTCTCCCGGGTTTGTGCAATCTCCATCTTCATCGTCGGCATCATTGGGACAAAGGAATAGTCCATCCACTGGACCAACTCCTCCACCCCATCAATTATACCCACAGTTGGCGTCTGCATTAACACAGCCAAGGATCTCCAATTGTCCACAATCAGCGTCAAAGCAATTCAAGTCCCCTCTCCAGGCTCAGCACTCCACATTAACAAGGACTTTGAACGAAAAGCCCAAACTTTTGACTGAAGACCACGCTGTCACCTCCGACTTGTTACACTCGATCATCATGAGAAATGGCAATAGTGATTCCCCAAGTAGACACTATGCCCCAATGGAAACCGATAATCCTACAACTTGTGACAACCAAGTTCCATTAAATCTCTCCACAAAAATTCAAATTTGTTAGAAATTTAAGTTACGATCTCCTCAAAAAATGTATATTTAATGTACATGATTTACCTGTACTTTTCCCAGTGTTATATTGTGTTGTGGTGCCTAGTTTTTGTCTGACTTTTTTATATTGTTGTGTCCAATAAATGACTACTGTACAATGCTTAGTAGAAAAAATAAAAAAAAATATTGTCCAATTATTTCATAAACATTAGCCTTGACATTGTCCAGAAATTGAGATAGTATATTATTATTCATCTCAAGCAGGCTCAACTACCTATGTTTCATGATATCATTGTCTCAGAAATGATAAGGATGTTGATTCAGGAAGCATTTTTATAATAAAATTGACACTTTTGAACTTTTACGTGATACTTACTGCTGCATGTATAAAAGGAATTAGGTCACAGATAAAAGCACAATTTTCTTGGAGAGCCACAAAATAATTCAACTCAGTCTTTTGCCATCATTTCATCCGGAGACATTTTTTTGGTCATTCGCCTAATATACGCAACCAGCCAACGATGGTAATCTAAAATAAAATAAAATAAGTTTTGTAATAATTTTTGTTTCTGTATTTTTCAGGAGAATTTGTTCAAATTTATTGTTACTGTGTTAAGTTGTGTTAGCATACTTAGCATCCAATTGACATCCACGCGTGGAGATGTAATAGAAATTCGAAGTCAAAGAATGTGGGATGGTCACATAAGAAGAGCAAGGAATAATACGTTAATTGCAGCCCAATTCTATGTTCCGTGGTGTAAATAATAAAATAAACATTCTGACATAAACAACAAAAAGTGCATTTTTAAATAAAATCATTCCAATTTTTAGGTGGATTTTGCAGATACATGAAACCAGAATTTCAAAAACTGTCCATAAATCATCCCGATGTAATTTTTTTGAACGTGAATGCTGACCAACTCAATAACTTGGCTTGGAATTTAGGAATTTCATCAGTGCCAACATATAAATTTTTTAAACAGTCGAGAAATGTTGATAGCATTTCTACATACAGCCCTACAATAATCGACGGATTACTCAATCGCCTTAAAGTGTAGCATGTCATCCATATGTATCTTTTTCATAGTCACAAATAAATAAATTAACAAACACTTGATATAAATAAGGATGCTTTAATTTAAACTGCGCTGTTGTTGTTTAACAAATACGTATTCCACTTTTACATTTTGCGGGAACTTTACAAGAAGAGAAGTAATAATTGTTCAAAATCATTTGGTTGTACTACGTACAAAAGACCTTGGCAAATTATGATGCTCACTATCAACTAGTAGATTTTTTTTTAAAATATTATTGGCCTGCTGTAATGTAAAAAAATAAACATGACGCATTTACCTTAAACCAAATAAAGTGCAAAAAGTAATTAAGTTAAAGTTTAGGATAAAAATTTGTTTTCATATTTTAAATGGCGAATGCAAAAATACCAGCCAACAAAGTGATTTTAGTAGGAGGTAAGTCATAAAAATTATTTTATCCAAGCGTTCATATTTTATGGTGGTAGATTATGGCGTTGGAAAGAGTTCCTTGTTCAGGAGATTTGCAAATGATACGTTTGTTGCAGCAAATGATAGAAAATCAACCCTCGGTTTAGGTATATAAAGCCATTTAAAAAACAAGAGTTATTTAAACTATTTTTTCAATTTACTATGCCTTAGACTTTTACAACAAAGCCTTCTGCAGTGAACATGGTCATTCTACTTGTGATTGTCCACCTTCAAGTAAAGTCATGTTCCAATTATGGGTACAGTTTAAAATCATTAAAAGATACTTTTGGTGAATTTTAACGCCCGTTGTCCAAAACTAGGACACTGGAGGAATGGAGCGAGTGGCTACTGTTACGTCATCCTATTACAAGTTTGCAGAAGCAGCAATTTTGGTCTATTCGTTGGATAACTCGGACTCTTTCAATTCTTTAGCTCAACATTTGTTGGAAGTTGCTAGTTTTGCAGAAAATGCAAAAATCTTTGTATGCGGAAATAAAATTGATGTGGCCTCTGATTTAGTTTCGAATGATGACATTGATAGCTTTTGGTAAGAGAATGTCTTGATAAAATTGCTAATTTGTGCTAAATTTTATATCGAGTCATTTTTTCTTTCAAGTGAACAATGTGGCATTGTTAATGGCGTGTTTAAAACATCTTGTAAAACGGGAGAAGGTAAAGTTTTTTGAGATTTTTTTTCTATTATTGATTGACCGGAATTAATGACTAATGTTTTTCAGGGGTGGTAGAAATGTTTGACGAAATCTCTCGAGTCATATCCACTTCTTCCAGATCACGACAAGAGTTGCTTCAATTGGAACAGTCATTTAAATTAACTACTTCTGATAATGACAATCCAGAAGGACAGGCGCCGGAAATGTGCTTATGCTGAGATTGCCCAAATCAAATTACCTGCCTTTTTGCAATACTAATCTAGTTCAATAACGGATCTTGAAATTTTCAAAAGTTATTTTTAAATCGCATATTTGCCTTTAATCCCTTTAATAGAGCAGTGTAAAATGTAACCCAAAAAATATCGCAATAATTTAATAAACAATGAAATCTCAAATTATTGAGTTTTTCAATTCTAGCCACTAAATCTGTTTCATTTTATTCATCAAGTCTTCAAGTGATTCTTCTTCGTCATTGTCCAATTCAACCTCTTGGCGATTTTCATGAAGTGGATTACTTGGAATGGAATAGGCAACTTTAAGACCAGGGGCAAGATTTAAATTGCACTCTACAGTTTCAGGCACTGCACTTGATTCGTCCACCAAAGAAATTCCCCACTCGTTGTCTTCATGGAAAACTTGCGTGTCTTCTACAACTTCCTCCTCTTTTACTTCGGGATTTTCCTTCAAATAAATTGCATATTCTTGTTGTTTCCTAACACATTTCGAATCATCACAGTTGGTATTAGGTCTCAGGGTCATTGTAGGGAAGAAATCTTCAAGTGCATTATATCCCACATAATTAGACACTTCTCCGAATTTTAATAAATACCTAAACAGAAACATTATTTTACATATTTATAAAACTAGATTATTAAAAAAAATATTTACTTTAAGGCGTTTTGAACCAATAAGCCTGCAACAATGCCCATAGTTGTTGGTAAACTAGCTGCACATACGCCTTCCTTTTTTAGCATTTTTTCATCCATTTTTGTGGCCACAACTAAAGGAGGTGCACACTATAAATGGATAAAACCAAAAATTACATCACAGTTTTAAAATAATGTGGTTATCCCTATTTCTCATACAGCAAAACAAGCATATTTGCCAGGGACAATAAACTGAATGTGTCCCGAAACAGCATTTTCGGCCACTCCACTTTCAAACCACTGCAGACCGATTGCATTGGATGCATTGTTAATTGTCATTCTAGCTTCGAAATTATCCACACAACTGAGAAGTAAATCAATTCGGCCATTTGATTTTGAGCCGGTTTCCAGCCTTTTCACAAAATCATCATAGTTGTCTACAGTTGTAATGTTGTAGTTAAATATTTCAATTTCTACATCCGGATTAATGGATTGTAGCGTGTTTCTAGCAGCTTCTACTTTGGATTGTCCACTTTGATGCGGTTGGAAGAAAAGACGATTCATATTTGCCAACTCCACTTTGTCATAATCAAACAAGAGCAGCTATAATTAAATCACAAATTAGGAATTTTTTTATATGGATCAAATCATTTCACTTTATGTGCATACTTTTCCTATTCCACAACGAGTTAACATTTCTGCGGTCACAGAACCAACTCCTCCCACTCCAACCACTGCCACCGTAAAATTTCTAACGTCTTCGTAATTTTTTACAATCCCCATTTTCTGAAGAGCCATCAACCGACTGAAAATTATTCAAAATAGTAAATATATTACCCCCAAGAAACAAATTAACCCCACCCACCTATAAGGATTAGAATCCACAACTTCTGCAGACATTTTATCAATTTTCCCCCTTTTAGAAGTCCCTTTGAGTTCAACGACTTCATTTTCAAGCTCTTGAACACGAGCCTTTAATTTCTCTACCGTATTATTCTCCATTATTTTTAGCCACCAACTCAGGTCAGAGGGTCACACAATGCTGACAACAGCTGTTGAGAAATAGATAGCACCCACCACTTGCTTTGACAACAACTGTGCTTGAGGAAAACGTGTTGTAAAACGAGAGAAAGTTTTTGAGAGAATGGCACCAGCAGATGGCAAATGGCATATATGATTCATCCTATGCAATTGACGTTTTTAATTACTCTACTTTAGAGCACAAAAGGGTCAAGGGGATGAAAATAAATGGATGGCACATTTTCATCCGTTTTGCTTCCTGTTTCATTTTAGTATTTACTTTATGGCGTCACTCCAACCTTGCATGCTCTTTTCTTTCGATTCATTAATCTTAATGATTGGGTTCCACTGTGATGTTAAAATTGAAATGTGGAATGTTTTAGGGCTGCCGTTGTTTGAATAGCCACGTCATACACAAAATTTGCTACTTGGCAGTTTTCCAAAAGGGAGAAAGGAAATGCATCTGGTAAATGAAGGAGGATAAAAAAAACTACGCAAAGAAGAAGAAAAGCGATCATAGTTTTAGTGCGATTCAAAGACGCTTCTTGAGCGAATTGCTTGTTCTTGATCCATCCAAAAAAATATATCTCCATCCAAGATTCATCAGCATGGAGAGCTACCAACAACAGAGTTTCATCAGACAGGAAAGGACAACTTTTGTAAGTGCAACAAACACCACCACAACGGAGACAGCCACATGCATATGCATGCTCTTTTGTGGCGTCAATTGTTATTAGTCGTTTATCTCCTCATTGATTGAAGGGTGACAGACAAAAGTAACCACGACACACACAAGGTCTTTGTGATGAGGTGTAAATTCGTTCCATATTTTTCTCTGGTAGTCAGATGTCTCTTGTCTTTGGTGAGGTATCGTCGAATGTCTATTTTGGGAATACACTCCATATATATGTACATAACCCTTAGATCTCGAGCAGCAGCGCATACCTTCTTCTTAACGCTTCTTATTATTAGTGGAAAACCTTTCCCAACCTTATCTTATTCCGCTCTCGAAAAAGCTCACACGAACGTCTCTCTCGCTTTGTAGACTAGAAGTTAATATATTATACTTCCTCGTCACTAATTCTTATTACCATTTTGTCTCTACTAAAACATTTACACAAACACACAACTCTCGATCGGCTTGGCTTTTTTTGTACTACCTATAGGTAGATACTTGACTTGTGACTCGCGACTTTTCCCCCTTCCTGGATATAATATATTGAAACGAAAACACAAATTTCTTTGAAATAGATTTACGTATTAGCTCGCTCGCGTTTGACGTGTATACCTTCAACATACTCTTCCACACTGATAAGTTCATAGACAGTAGACATTTTAGAAGAAGAACAAGATTCCTCGTGTAGCTTTCAGCTGTTGTCCTATACTCATCTTGTCGCAAATATATCTCAATCGTCAATTGCATTTTTCTGCAATCATCCACGGAAGCATCTAGTAAAGAGCGGAACAGAGAGCAGAAAATGTTCCCAACATTTTGCAGAGTGACTGGACACAGTAGAAATCTCCCCAGACCAAACTATTTTCCCATTCTACCTCCAATTTCTCCAGCAGAAGCAAAACGATATCGGACAAGTGGATGCAGAATTACTTGCAATTTCAACCCAAATCATAACTATCTTCCAATTACAAGATTTATTGAAGAAAATGTAGTGAAATGTAAAATTACGGAAAAATCAGTGTATGAATACAAATACTTTCTCCAGCCACACTTTGGTGATTGCAATACCTCACAACAACAATCGCAACAAATTCCACAACATATTCAAGTTGCATACAAAGGAAGCAGCAATGAATATTTTTACTACGAGTTGGAAGACAAAATATTGGTTCTTCCAAAATCTGTGGAGAAAGAGTTAAATCGTGGAGTGATAAAAGATGTCCAGATATCTGAAGATAACAATAAAATTGGTTTCAGATACATAAATACCATAAAAGAATATGATTTAATATGTGAATCAACTGATAAGCTCACTGACCTTAATCCCGTTAAAGGGAAAGGGTTGAAAAAACCTACAAAACGAAAGAGAAAGAAATCAGCTCTTTTAGGAGATCTAAAGTCAATATTTGAAAAAAAGGAAAAATTAGCCGAGATGGCAGAAAAGAAAGCAAGTGAAAAAATTCAACCAGATTCTACTAAAATGGAGCTAGTAAAAACAAAAATGATTAATGTGAAAGCTCCAGTTTTTGGCTATATGGATCACAACAACAAGTTTGTGGAAATTTTAGCTAGTTCTTCAGATGAAGAACTGCCAAAGCATGTGATAAAAGGGCAAATGAAAGGGGGTATTTTTACTCCTGGGGAATGTATGAATGAAGTTTTTATCCCTGGCAAATACGACAATAACTCATTTGTTCCGGGAATATATCAAGAAGGACAATTTTTACCAGGAACCTATATTGAAAAAGAAATGAGTGGAAAGTTGGCCAAAAAGTTTGTTCCAGGTAAATAGATGATATTGTAAAATATTTATATCTTTTTTTCAAGTATTTAATGATTTCTTTAACTTTTCTTTCGATTATGATTTTAGGTAGAATAATAAACAATGTTTTCACTCCTGGCCAAATGATTAAAACGAGAGATGGATCACGGAGTGATTTTATTCCTGGACAAGTCTTGACATTGGACAACAATGTAAAAAAGTTTGTGCCGGGTGTCCTCATTGAACACATGGAAAATGACGTGTTAGACTTTAGATTTGTTCCAGGAAGAGTTGAAGAAACCAATAATAATTTGAAACTAGTTTTGAGTGAACTAATTGAAACAAATGAAGGACTAAAGTTTATTTGTGAAAAGGTTGAAAAGGACTCGTTTGAAGTTCAAACCTTTGATGAGTGCCCTTTTGATTTTGAATATGAAGATGTAAAGGCTGCTGCAGTTATTTGTGATACGCTACACGAAATTGTTCGACCAGGTATACGCCAATCTTCTTTTGATCTTCAGGATGGGGATACAAGATCCACAATGTCTGGAGGAACTCAGACAAATGCAACAACTAGTAGAAAGGCGTCCATAGATTTACTAGAGAGTGTAAAATCTGACAATGAGACAATCGTAGTTGCTTTAGAAGAAGACCACAATGTTATGAATGGGTTTGGTTGTGCTACAGAAAAAAATGCTAGAGTAATGGTAGTAACTGTGGCAAGTGTATTTGAAAAGATGAAAGAGAATACAACGGCTATAATCCAAGAGATTTGTTCGGAGATGAGGCTGAGTGCTAAAGAGACAGCCGGTGTCGTTGAGCAAGTTTTCCAGGCAATGAAGAGACAGCAAGAAGCCATTCTGTCTGCTAATTCTTCTTCTTCTTCTGCTGCTGTGATTCATGATGATGAGATGGAAATAGACTTGGAAGCAGACATCTCATCAACTTCCGTCCCAACAGATCTCATTTTTGAAAAAGTTACCCAGCAAGTCGCATCCATAATACAACCAGTATTTGCTCAATTCCAGACCACTAATCCAAAATGTAAACCGGAAATTGTGGCAAGAGTGCTGGAAGAGCATGTTGCTCAAGAAATTGTAGAATCAATAGCAAATAAAAGTTTACAAAAAGTGAACATAAATTTTGATAAGGCAAGTCTAAAAGTTTCTGCTGTCATTCAGCAGATTTGTGCCAAAATGAGTGGCGTTGGAGAAAAAATATTAACCAATGATCCAGTCAGCTTAAATGCGGCTGAAGAAATCATTTTAACTGTTATCAAAGAAAATGCTTTACAATCATCAGCCATCATGAGTAGCTTAATGGATCCACAAAAAGCCTCTTCAGTATTTTCTACAATTGTACAAGAATCTTTAAAAACCAAACAAAATTTACTAGTCAAAAAATTGTGTGCTCAGTTAAACGCACCAGTTCAAGAGATGACGGTGTTAGTGGAGAAAGTTTTACAAGAATTTTCCAATCCTCAAGTTTTCCGTTCTATATGCGATGAGCAAACCGTGTGTGAAATATTAAATGGTCAAGGTGAAAAGGCTCGGGGAGTAAAAAAAGCAATAAAGCGACAACAAAGCGGCACAACTTTATTAAACGAAAATAAATCAGCGGAGAAAGTAGTTGAAGAGTGCCGGAAGCTATTGGTTGAAGGCTATCACGACAAATACGAATGTGTCATGGGTGAAAGTGAAGAGAAAGCAGCAGATTTGCTCAAAGATCATGTCGAGAGTCAGCTAATTAGAGATTTAAATGAAGCACTTTTGCATGAAGCCGTGGACTTGGCTCAACTCATGGGAAAGTTGGACGTGGTGAAAGAACTGGAATCCCTATTGCATGATGACATTGACTATGAAACTGTGCTACTTGATTCGGAAGTTTTGTTTATTTTGAGACAACTTGTAATTCTAAAAAAGTTGATGGCCTCAGAAAAAAATGTATCATCTCAAGGGAATGGAGAAAGTGGGAAAATGGAACTCATTAGAGATGCCGAAATTTTGACAGAATATGTATTTGCTCAACCAGAACATGAAAATGTCAAGCCAATTGATGCATACTCACTCAAGAAATTATCCAGTGCAAAAGCTACTATTTCAGGCAATCCTTTTCAGGTTGCAGACAAATTGTCTTTTCTTTGTATAATTGTTGTTGTGTCTATAAAGTGGTCATACGTCTGTCACCGTCTTCCATGTACTTTTGTTATTATTAACGATCTTAATGTTTATTATGTCAAAAGAACGACTGTTGAAGATTATTAATGGATAATTATTTCAGACTGGGGACACTGGGATGACAGTTTACACGGAAGAATCCTCGGCATTCTTTTCTTCAGGAGGCAACGCAGAGTCAAAGTAATGAACTTTCCCTTTTTGATTTTATCGCAGCATTAGAGAATATTGCTATGTATGCCAAATGCCAACGATGACAGTGATGAAAGATATTTGCAAAGTTTGTTGTTAGTTTGCCATTGACATTAAAATCAAAGCAATGCAGTGTCTTTTTTCTTTAAGTGCGGGGGTGATTTGCTTTCTTGACCTCGATAGCTTTTTTATTCTCATTTACAGTATATAATAAATATTTCAACTATGAATTAAGTATATTAAAAATAGCATTTCCGCATGCCAAATAATCCACCCCTGACTTTGAACGCCGTCAATACGGTGAGATCACTAAACCAAATTCGACATGATATATTTTTAGACTTTTAGAAAACACGTAATAATTCGTGCTTAATTAGGTTTGTTCACAATTTGACTGCAAACATATAAGCAACAGATGGATCTATAATTAAGTTTTCTCATCACAATGGAATTTAATGATGAAAGCTAAAGTATAAAAGACAAAGTATAAAACCCTTCTAAAGAATTTATTGCAAGGAATGCTAACATTTTGAAATAAAAAAAAAATATGCATACACCTATAGTTGGTTGATTTATCTCTCCAATAAGAAATATAATGATTCATTAGTAAATAGTTATCTTAAATTTCCAATTTTGTAAGGCGTGCTCGAATGACCACAAGTGACCCTGATTTTGATAACATAATGGAAATGGAACCAGTAGAGCTGCTGGACAACAGTTTTGCTAAACATAAAATGGAAATGGGAAAATCTAGACAGCTACAAAATCAGAAAAAGGCTAAAATTGCATTGAAATCTGCAGAAGAGCTCCAGACAACGACTTCCGATGAACTGGCAAAAATAAACAGAGAGTAAGAAATATAAATGTGTACCTTTATATAAAAGTACATATAAAACACGAGAAGATGTGTACAAGAAATGACTAATAATAAGAGAATTGCTTGCGTTTTATACAGAGCGACATTAAGAGAACTGATCGAGACAGAAGAAGAATTTGTTCGTGATCTAGGATATGTGATAGACAACTATTACAAAGCACTGGGTTCGGGGAACAAATTGGCAAAATACAGAGACATGTTTGGATCCCTAAAACAAATATACGAATTTCATCAAGGGTATTGTATTTTGCTTTGTTTTCGTTAACTTAAGTTATATGGCCACTTGCTATACATATGCATACAACATAAAAAGGCGGCTTTTGTTCTGATGCTAATTGCTCATTCTCATGATAAATGACTTTTATACTTGTTTGACTAATAGGATTTTGCTGGAAGGTTTCCGCTACTATGTGAATGAACCAAAGATGGTCGGGAGAACCTTCTTGAGGCTTGTAATGATCATTATTATTATTGATGATGATGAATGTTATTGATGAAGAGCAATTTACAAAAAAAATAATGTTTACGTTTTCACACATATAGGAGCGGTATTTTGATTTACATGCAGAATATATCAGTCATGAAGAGCCGGATGCCCAGGCGTTGTTAAGAGATGACACCAAAATCTTTGAGTATTTTGAGGTCAGCCTATTTATATCTTGAGACTAAATTTGGTTCTTTGGGTTACTGCCAACCTAGTATTCTATAAAGCACTAGATTTCTAGTTTTTTATCTCTCCCCCTGCTTTTGCTCCAGTGACCAGATTTCATTGGAAATTTAAAAAAAAAACATTGCAGGAGTTGACCATCAATTTGGGAGATGAAAAGTCCTTAAGTGATCACCTCAAACTACCCCTTCAACGTATCAACGACTATCAACTCATTCTTCAAGATTTGATAGACATTCAAAGAATTTTGAAGGAAGAAACCACAGATCTTGAAAAAGCTCTAGATCTTCTCCTGTCGATCCCACAAAAAATCAGTGACAAAAAGTTTTTGAGTAACATTGAAGGATTTGGAGGAAACATTTTTCATCTTGGGCGATTACTCAGACATGTAAGCACTCCCACAAAAGTTAATTTATATATAAATCGGCATAAATCCAACTTTTATCCAGATATACAAAACAGTTTCAACTTTGATTCGGAAAGAAATAAAAATCTCTCCTTTTTTCTCTCTCCCATGCATTATCATTTCCTTAAATGTCTTTTGTAAATAGTTTGTTTTATTACTTCCTCTTACTACTATAATAAGAATTTTGTTCTTCTTCCCATAAACATTTTCATAAAACTGACAAGTTATTGATTTAAGAAATTTCATTTCACAGGACTGGTTTACAGTAACGAGACAAGATATAAACGAAGTGAAGCAGAGATACGCATTTCTTTTCAAGTCACGAATTTTAGTGACCAAAGTTCGAAAAATATCAGAAGAAAGATCTGTTTTTATTCTAAAAGACATTGTAAAGGTAATTAAATAACTTATTATTTATTTATTTATTTATATGAAAAAGAAATATAACTGAAAGAATATAATATAATTGAAATAGCTACCAGAGTATACATTAGAAATTGTTGGAGGAAACAAGTTTATTTTACGAGGTGCAACTCGTACTTACATATTTGAAAGCCCTTCAGATAATATCGGAGTTGAGTGGACAGATATCATTCAACAATGTCTGCAACCTGATATTGCGGGTACATTCTCCACTACTTTCTCTCCTTTCTAAAATGTAGCTCATATATATTCATTTTATATTATTAAATTGTTTTAGTCGCACAAAGAACGGAAGAAAACATTAAGCAGTTGAAACGAGAAGGAAGTCTTCGAAGATCAAGACAACCATCTGTTGAAACAGCAAGAAGAGCGTCTGGGGTTACACAAGAAATCCAATCCAGAAAAGAAAGTGACGCTGCCAAAGGTGTAATAATACAGGAAATTAGTCTAAATGAAGCAGAATCATTAGAGAGTACCAATATTCCTGTTCAACTTCAGAAAACAGGGGAAACGCAACAAAAAGAAAGTAGGATAGAAGAAGTGTCAGAATCATTTACAAAACGATCCTCAATTCAAACAACAGTTGAACAAACATTAGAAGATGGTACACTAGAAACACAAACAGCACATTACTCACAAGTAGAAAAAGCAAGTCAAGTTGCTGAACAGAAAGCCAAACAATCTACAGAAACGCAAAAATTGGCTGTTAAAAGTGAAAGTTTAGTTGAAGAAAGTTGTGAAACTAGTGGATCCGTTACACAAACACAAGAAGAAGAACAAATTAAAGCTTTTGTAATATATAAAAACAAAGATATTTCACAAAAAGAGTCAACCATAACAGATATAACTAGTACACCACAAATCACTGAAAGTGAATTAGCAAAAGTTGAGTCCATAAAAACTGAAACTGCCAAAACAGACCAAAACAAAATATCACAGGAGAAAGTTGATGTTAATAATTTTAATAGTAATAGTAGTAAAAACAAATCCATTTTGAGTTCAAAACAAGAATTACAAACAACAACCAGTATTCAAGATACTGAATCACAAGCCAAAGAGAAAGTAGAACAAGTTTTTGAAAAGACTATCATCACAAAAAAGAAGTCTGTTGAAAAGCAGAAATCAGGTATAAAGGAATCAGAGAAAGCTGAAAAGCAAGCCACAACAAAAGTAAAAGCTGGAGAAAATAAATCAGTGAAAGAATCAAAATCTTCGGATGAAATAGAAGCAAGGAAATTAAGAAGAAGGTCAAGTGTAATACGGAAGAGCTCAATCGAAATGTCAGCAACCGAAAAGCCACCTACTTTCTCTAAGCCCATCAGCTCTGTGGAATGTGAGCCTGGAGATAATGCGACATTTGATTGTACTACTGAAGTTCCTGTGATTATCAGTTGGCTTAAAGGGAACAGACCTCTCGATGATACACTCGCAGATCGTGTGAAAATCACTTCCAAAGATAACAAACATTCTTTAACCTTGTTAAATTGTCGTAATGAGGATGGGGGACTCTACACAGCTAAGATTACCGACGAGAAATTCAATGTGGCTTTATCATCTGCAGTGCTTACAGTTCATGAATGTAATTTACGCTTTTTCGTTTAAAATAATGAAATAATAATGTTAATTATATAATTTTTGTAATTTGTTTAACTACAGTGACTGCAGAAGAAAGAGAAAAGAAAATTCAAGAGAAAAATAGTCCTCAATTTTTAGTCAAATTCAAAGACACTGAGCTTCTTAAAGACACTAGAGTTTCTTTCATGTTTGTTGTAAAGGGAAATCCAGAGCCTAACCTAACTTTTATGCATGATGGAATGATTCTTCAGGAAGAATCAGAACGAATCAAAATTATCAAACAACCAAATGACACGTGGGAGTTGGCCATCGACCATATTTGTTTAGACGATGAAGGGACATATACGGTATAAGCCTTAGAATACCTATTAAAATATAATAAATAACTATTTATAATTATATAATAAATAATAATATAGGTGAAAGCTGAGAACAAGCATGGGACATCTGAGATTAGTGCAAAAGTTAGCATTGTTGATGAAAAAGACGTGTTTAAAGGAATTGAAGGGAAAAAGTTACTTAACCCTGGTAAAAAAGACAAATGTTTTTATGGTGCACATTTTCTACTTTCTTCCAATCTCATGTATCAATAAATAGGCGAGGAGCCGGTCTTTGACTTTTGGATGAATGGCAGACCATTTACTCCCGATGAAAAGCTAAAAGTTTTGTTCAGGGATGAAGAAGAT
>JAQIXN010000442.1:0-38894 GCA_034698145.1 Proisotoma minuta
ATTACAAATTTCTTTACTAATTTATTTAGGAGTTACAAGCAATTTTGTGGCTCCGCGCATGTGAAAAATGAGTGTAGCAGAAACTTTTTCTACACCCTTTAGTATGCAGCTATTGTGATGCGTTTGAGAATTTCATGAATTTCTCTCCATCAACAGAAGGAAACCCAAAAGTGTATGAATAAATTCATTTGCATAACAAATAAATGCAATTTCACAAGGGAATTTGCATATTGCATTCTGTTTACTCAAACTTGGACAGGGATTCAGTTGATAGAACTTGAATTGTTTCTACCATTTGAAACTTTAAGTTGACTTTGACTTTTCAATCATCCTTTCTTTCAATTTATTCATTTTGCTCTAACCCCTTGCTCCTCGGCTTATATTTCCAAATTATATTTTCTTCTTATACAAATCCATATTTCCTACTTTTCAGAAATGTTGAGTCGAATGAAGAAAAATCCATTCATCCCCTTTCCCTTCTTTTCTCACAATTACATAATATACAATCACTTCTTCATTCCAAATTCAAAGACGATTGTTGTGATTTAAGTTTTCTCCCCATTTTTATTATTTGGTTGTTTTGAGAATGCTACCTAAATAAATGCAAGTTTTCATCTCACGTACCATGCGTCCAGTATAACTTTGTTTATTAGGTACTTTTTAAGGCAGTATACATAAGTTTAGTCAATATTAGCAATTCCTTTTTCCATATCCGTAGTTTGAGCTTTTAGTTGAATCCAAAAAAAGTGAATAGAACTATGCACAAGGCAAACATAAAATAAAACATAAAGCTCTCATGAAATCTTTTTAGTCAAGTTTATGAAAATTGTGAGGCAATAATCCGTCTCCAAATTTGGACTGATTTATTATATTGCATATTATATTGCTTCCCCTGATTGAATAGACCAATAGACGCTTTCTTAATAACAGGTATAAACTAAAGCTTTTTTTTTCCTGTGACAAGAAGGCGTGTGCACTGTGTGCGCGTTTTCTTCATCTTCTTCCTTCATCTTAATCATAAAGATGTTACGGACGATAAAGTCAACAGTCTGTATTATAGTGAAAGTCCAAACTCGATTGACAGAGTTCCACCTCGATGCAATCTCGTTTAATGGAATCGACGAGTTGGTCATTGCGTTGTGGTTTGATATGAATGTCTATCACACTTTTTTCTAGCTGCCATTTGACATGGTGAGAAGTTGAGATGAAATCCGGCTTCTTTTCGGGATGAATTTTTTTTCTCTGGTTCTGTCAAAAGAAGCTATAAGTAGAATGATCTACTTCTGCCGGTAATCTCATAAAAAATGGATTGTCATTGACAGAAAGCGCATCGCTTAGTTTTGTTTTGGGTTGGCCAACTTGCAAACAAAAACAGCGGAAGAAAGACGTACAATAATAAATGACTCGCAAAGTCCCGACAATTTGTCTGTATCCAGTGTGATACCGCCCATCTCATATCTTCAGTTTGGGTTTTTGCATCGATATTTTCTTTCTGAGTTAAATGGGACGTTAGACCGGTTGGATTTGATACCTGCAAGAGTGTGAAAGAAGCAACACACACCCACTATAAAAAGAACAAAGATAGATAGTTCAGAGCAAAATGATTTCATGCGTAGAGGGTAATCAAGTTAACCCATCCGTACAAAATAGTGAGTGCGGAATATTATTATTATGCTTCTAGATTCCATTTTTTCTTCATTTCCACAAATTCTTTATCAAATACTATATATACCACACAATATTACAAACTCACTCTAAAGTTTGGAGTCCAAGCCAGTATCAAAAGATAAAGTAATGATGCATCTCCTTTTGTGTGTCGTTGTGTATGAATTGCAGCAGGGCGTGTTCCCTGGAAAATGAGAGAGTCCTTGGAAAAACTACTTTCCTAAATTGAAGCTTTTGCTAGTTTCGTGTTAAACTGTAGTAGGATGGATGAGTGAATTGAGATAAAACATTGTATCCTGATGGAGATAATTACTTAACTCATGGCTGGAAGCAAAGAAAATGCAACCAGAAAAAGAAAACGCATCAAGTGACTGGAATATCTTGTATATTTTCTGTTAATAATCTGATGCAACCAAATCTAGTTTCAACACCACAAAATTTCGTAACATGATAATAAAAAAGATGTAATTCTTTCCCAACCATTATTCTTTGACTTTTCCCAACAAAAAAAAAGATTTGAAATGTGTTGTATTCTATTCTCTTTAATATACAACGTGGAACATGGAATTACACACTTGACAGTTTTCGTAAACGCTTAGGGATCCACAAATTATCATTGACACTTGAATAATGATAAACGGAAAGGGAAAGTTGCAATAAATTAAAAATGTTTTAACCTTCGACACAACAATGCTTAACGATCCAAAATGGTCACATAAATTTAACTATAATACAAAATCAAAAATGCAGCAAGAAGAGAACAAGGAGCCAATCATCTTGTTGATGTTGGAGAAAAGATTGCATCCAGTGTGAAAGATTTAATAATGGAAGACCCCATCCCAAAGCTATAAATCCTTTATTCTATTTAATAATGGCGTGGTGGTAGTGGGGACACCGTACCGTGACAGGGTTCCTCCTTTGCCATTTAAAATAGGGTACTTTTTAAATTATGAAATGGCTTGAAAAGAATATATACCTCAATATGACCTGGATGCATCTTCCTATAATCATTGTAAGGATACTATTATAATATGTATGTGAAAATACATTCTTTTCTGTCTTTTTACACACGATTTAACTCAGATTTCATGCGAACTCTTCATCTATAAAATATATAGTATAGTATAGAGAAAACAAATGTGGAACTGCATTCTGTTTATTTCGGAAAGAGAAGCAGCTAAAGGAAAGCAGCCAGGTATTTAGATCTTTGATTGCTCACATGCAACTCTACTGATAACATATTTTATAAGCCAAAGCTGTCAATGGAACCAGAGAATTGTATGTGTATCATTTTTGAAAGAATGTGATCAATAGCCCTGTGAACTCAAGATGAGATTGGGGCGAACCAATTTGATCGTATGCTTATGGTCTTATTTGTCGCCCTTCCTATCCCCATTTCAAACAAGAGACATTGAAACCCATTTAAAACAGATCTTCAGCTCTCTTTCGGAATGTTTGAAGATTCTTTTCAAATGTAGTTATGACCATACTAGCATATCTCCTATCAATGTATATATATATATATATATACACCTCAGTCCTGTTTTTTTTTCTTCTGATCAATTGGATTTAACTTCATGGTTCATGGTATCATCTTTGTGTCGTTTTTTGAAATGTCTCTTCTGTCCAAGTTTTAAACCGCTGTCAATGTCATTTACCAAAAGTATCAGATTTGTTTATATCACAAAATATTAAATAAGCATCTGATTCTATCTCCGAAAAGGTGATATGGTTATAATCGGATAGAGGATGTTGGAGAATTTACTCGAAAACATACAAGACCCTTCTTAAGTTGGCACGAAACGATGTTGGAATTTTATTGTAAGATGGGCCCATTGCATTTCTTCTTCTACCTTTGCTTGAATTGAAAAAGGGCCTTTTCTCCCCCTTTGGTTAGAAAAACTCGGATTCTGCTCTAGATTTGTGATCCAAATATTTCAATAATAGAATTCAATTTCTACTTTTCCAGGTTTGTTTGAAGCTTAAATACGAATGAATTTTGTTCAAGTGTAGATTTTGTCAGATGGAGAATCTAAGAAAAAGTGGAAGTGAAAAGGGGAAGTATTTATCAATGAAAACCTCAATTGCTCATTGATCCGTGTTTGACACGTGAAAAACGCAGAAAACATTTGCTTGTCTTCTTATATACTTATTCCTTTTTTCGGTTGTCCTTTTTCTGATCTCGTTTTTTTTTTCTCTATTTGCCTTTCGATTTCATCTTTTGTCTTGCAAAGTTTTTGGCAGATGTTTTCTTGATTATAAAGTCTTTCATTGAACTTGAACAAGTTGTAACGAACGAATTTATATAATCTAAATCGTAAGTTGGATTGTTGCAGACACCAACTGTTGATGCCACGCAATTATCCAGTTCTTTTAGTAGTTCATGTCATTTAATTTCATATTGTTGATCTGTTGCAAAACAACATCAAAAATCCAACTTTTGCGGTTGCAAAGAATTTTATCGTTACTCATAATTTCTGATAAACGGTGAATTATGTAGATATATTGCAGATATATATTGCAGGTAGATATGTAGAATCTGTATATTTTTTAGACAATATTATAATAAAATAGAGAACATGCATATTTTAGTTAAAAATGTTTATTAAAAGATATTTAGTTTTAATTTTGCTACCAATTCATGTACGTTTTTAAAAGTCATGATTTTTAAATAAAATTCCTGAGCTTTTTTTATCTTCCCAATAATATTGGCTACCTAATTGCGTTAGATGGTTGGAAAGATAAATTGTAATTAGGCGTATTAAAACGCATCATTTGTGTTTAATAAATACGCTTTATCCGGTAGAAAATTTGAGTTGTGTGTTTCTATTCAAATAGGACAAAAGAGGAAAGGGTTGAAAATATTGTAAAATATTGATGTAACAAATTTTGAACAAAAAAGCGTACGTGATAGTTAAAAAAGAGAATGAAACCTGTGCATGGCACTTGATTTCTTGTCGGATTTTTATTTGTTGGTGCTACTTTGATTCGGCTTTTCAAGGTAATAAGCAAGGACTACACATATGAGGGAAGATAAAGGCTTAAAATTAAAGGAACGCTCTCAGCAAGGAGTCTTCAACATGGATTTAGTATAAAGAAAGAGAGACAGTTGCAGTGGTGGGTACTTTACTTCCTTTCTGCTGAAGGAAGATATTTTAATGGGTTGGACAGAATATTGCTACCCCTGGAAATAATTTGGGTGGGAAGCCGTTCCGGTGAACTGCTGAGATTATCCAAAAGCCAAGTAACCTTCCAGGGGAAGAAGATTCATGACTCATTTAAGTGTACCTGCTACACTGCAACCGCACAATTTTATAGTTTTGTATCCTTTCTCACGATAAGAGATGATCTTTTGAATACAGCATTGTGTAGGGAAATAATAATGGGGCTGAATTTCTGATATTGTAGAGCATCATTTAAGCTCCTGAAGACAAAAATAATGAACGTTAAGAGAGGGAAATTACGCCCATCTCATCCAAGCTCATGAAAAGCTCTCTTGACGTCCGAAAGCTCACTTAAACTGAACTTTGTGTGTACTAGCTTCAACCTTTTAAACCACCATCGGAGAGATCATTAATATTTAAAAGGCTTTGCTACCACGTTACTTCTTTATCAAGTGATCCAATTTGGTCGCAAAGTAAAGGTTGGGAAATATACCGCAGACAGAGAGGAACATTAGTTGTTAGTGGTGTCATTATAAGGCCTGAAATCCCCCAAAGGACTTGTCGCCAACGATCTAACAACAGCAAAGCCACCAAGAAGGATCGAGTAATTTGTTACCTTTCCCCATTACCATATCAGATCAGTGCTTGCCAAACTTAAACTTGCTTGTTTTACCTTACTTGGAACTTTGGTGGTAAAATTGAGCCAGAGGGACCAAGACTATGCATCCATATTTAAATTGGCTCTTTACGCAATGCGTTAGTTGTGAAAAGAGAAAGCGCATTAAATAACTTTAAAGACTGAGGAAAGTTGCTCTTTTGACTGTGTTGGGGAAATTCCGCAATGTTGCGGTTTATTTCCACAACTTGCTCCTTGTTGACTGAGATATTTAAAATGTAGAATATTATTCATGTTAACAATATTTACATAGCATTGCATAATTCATTCCATTGTAGTAATTGAAACATTTTTAACAATAGCTAAATGCCGTTTAACGGAATGGAGCATTTTCTCACAGTTGTAAACATTTATGTGATAATACTGTGTGCTTTTCCGTTGGTCAATTAAATGTAGGAACGGACCATGAGAACTCAATATTTAATTTAGTGCACTGTGAGAAGTTTAACGGTTTACCAACAATTTTGTTTTTATTACTATCAAACAAACTTTTTTTTAACTTCTCATCAATTTGAGACTGGAGATGAGATCTTGTATGGCAGAATTGCTTATTTTTTCTTCTCATTTTCAAGTTTCTCATTTCCGTATTATAACCAAATGTCCGTTTTCCAAGATCATTTATCCAGATAGTATATCAATAGTTGCATCCCAAAAAATATATTGTTGTATCTTCTTCCACTTTGTTGCTTTATCTCATCAAAAAAGACTAATTATATGTCAAACACAGACCGCATTTTAACGCCAACTTGCTCAAGTTCATTACGGAAACATAAAATAGTACGTACAACCTGGTCTGGTCTGCAATATATTATCTAACTTTAAAACATTGTCATTAATTTTACAGACTGCACATCCTGCATACAAAGATAAGAAACTCTATTTTTTTTATTCACTTATGCATTCATCCACTTTCTTCTTAACGGTCTCACCATTCCAGAGTTTTTGTTGAGCAAGGTGGAATTAGGAACTTTAAATGTGATCACAAAATAGGATTAAACAAAGTTGCTCATCCGCTTATTTTTCTATTTCCGTTGTTTAGTGGGTATATAAAATTCCACAATTTCAATTCATCATTTTTGTCACGTCATGTCATCCCCTATGTCAAATGAACTAGTGATAAGCAACAGATGTTGGGATGAGACAGATTTTGTTAGATAAAGATGAAAATGACATGATCCAAGGCCATCAACCACGAACCAATCCTATTTTATTGAAACATGCAACATTAATTAAAATGCTTACAAAATTGTCAAAATCTTTTATGACCCAATACTCAATTACATTTTACATGTAGAACTTTCTATGCTTGAAATTTTATCATATTATTTATAAGATTATATAATAGCAGACAAGGGATTCTTCGATTTCACAATTAAAGGCACTTGTTGGCATGTCATATTTATTCGATGTTATGTGCATGGGTGACAGTTAAAGTTAAATGGCAAGTTACATTATAGGCCAAAATAGGAAGTGGAGAAATTAAACACCCGGCATTTAAATAGGCAAAGGGGAAGATAAAATCACAAAAAGATCAATCGATAAGGCAAAGGGCAAAGGACCACAGTCACTCGTTGGTATTATCCATTTCAATGCAATGCACAAGAAGCGAGGGCGATGCTAATGACTATGTGTAAGGTAATTTAATTTCGACTCGCTTGAATATCCTGCAAATGAAACATTGTTGGTGTTCATCTGCTTTGCCTTGTCTGGTCAATTTTATGATCATTATTACCCCTTGTTACCTGTTACTGCCATATTCTTATCACTTGATATGAATATTCACAACCAGATACAAAAAAGAGAAGTCCTGGGGTTCATAGAGCATTTGGAATTTCATAACAGTCATTAATTTAAACGTAGAAATATTCCACAAACACTTGAATTTTACCTGCAAGCCATATTTGTACTATACGAATCATATCTTTTATTATTATTTCAAGAAGAGATGGCTTATCTGTGGGGTTAATACCCCACTACACCTATGACCATAACACCTGACCATAGTGCCCTACTATAAAACGCTCCAATAATTACAAACCAGTAGCCCATTTTACGATAACTGCAATGGCATTTCCCTATGTATTCTGCCCCTTTCATATGTATTGTGATATTTTATTACACTCGTAATCCATATATATACTTCTCTCTGATCTCTGATCCTACTACTAAATAGCTAGGCTAAATTAGGTGTACAAATTCAAATGTCAGAACTAGCCGAGTATATGAGTATAAAATTAAATTGTTTCTGCTTAATAAAAGTACGTGTTATATGAAAACACTCCCCTATTGTTATCATTCAATGATCATTAGGCGGTTGCTTATTTGGCTTTTGGCCCTTAAATGTTGCACAACATAGACCAATAGCTCTAGCTCTGTCATGTCAATAACTAAGTTTGGGAAGGATCACAAAGGATTTTATTGAATTAACTTCTGTCACAATTAAGTCACAAAGCAGTTGATTTGTGATTCCAATTTTATGGTCTTCACTCACTAATAACCTCAGCAAATTTGTTACATTCTTCATTGAAAACCTACGCATATATCAGACAAATAAATACATGGATTTATATGCAACTCCAATCTTGGTAGATTTGAGTAAATTAGAAATAATCTCTTGCCTTGCTGTGTGTGCTACTGCTAAGTATTAATCTGGTGAAAGTTCTGTGTCGACAGCAAATTCCAAATTAGAAGGTAGAATAAATTGGTTCTCTACAAAATCCTGGTGTAGTTAACAACTGACTGTGAAGTTGAGTGTTGTTTCTTGTTACAAAATTCCTTCTTTAATCAAAAGGTTATTATTACATTTCACAAAATACCAGAGTGCTTCTTGCATGGTGGGGGAATTTTTATTTTGATGTTGAAACAAACAAAATAACTTTTGTCTCTCCAATATTACAAGAACTATATATATATATGTTGAAGGTAGGAAGCATTGTGTAATGCTACAATTTATATTTTGTCACGCAGGGAGAAAGTTTCAAGATTGGAGTAGAAATAAGAACATAGTGAGGAGAAAGGAGATGAACTCGGAGTAACTCAACTACTCAAGTGGATTCATATATTTTAAGAAGAGGAAAATTGAGACAGACAGTTTCACTCTGTGTCTTAACCCTTCAGGAACAACATGAGACTTTTTCGACGCTCCCGTACCACAGAAAGAGCCCCAGCAGCCGCCCCGACAGCAACTCTGATAAGTCTCTCGCCCTTGCACAGTATCGGAAACACAATAGTACGAAAGAGTGAAAGCAATGACAGCATTTTCAAATCTTCAGCAACCTCAACACGTCCACATTCACTTTTACTTGATCTCAAAGGAGCAAAAACTAATAAGAATACAGCAGCCACTGCTACACTGGTGGACAAAAGTCCCAAATCTCCCATTAAAAAAGGTATGTACGCATGCATGAAATGAAATCTGTCAACTTACATAAAGATATTGTCACACGTCATTGCTTCATATTTCTATCGTGGGCGTGCCGTGTCAAATGTCATTTTACATTTTATAAAAAAGCTTGATACAAGCAGTAAAGATTTTATTCAAAAAGGCCAAGCTAAAATATTTTTCGTTACAAACTATATAAACACATGTGTGAGTCATAATGTTTATGCATTTATTTACCAACAGACAAAATAAATTTTTATAGGTGTACATTCATATTTCGGTGTTACAGGAAAGTTAGAGATTGAAATGATAGATATAAATTATATCATATAATGCTTTTAAACGAAATATTACCAATTTTAAAATAATTTGCACGAGAATATAATGTAGAAAGGAGAGCATTTGATAGGGTTGAAGAACCCGGTAATTGATAGGGCAATCCCAACAATACAGTTGCACTTGACTTGATAAAACTTGATATATAGTAAATTTATAATAGTAAAGTTACTTACGTGTGGTGCAATATGAGGATGAGTAGATTACATGTTCATTTTTAAGAGAAAAAATTGTAAAAATAAAGTTTGAGATAAAAAGATAGGCACGCAATATAACTAGTATAAAGTACAGTGTAGTTTCATTATGAAAAGCGTGTTACTCATCATCCTCTATTTTTTTTTTGTTTTATGAAATGAAGGGTTCGCAACATGGGGCCGTAAAATGGGCAAAACATGGAGAGAGTTCAAAAATGCAAATGCAGCTGAATTGACAGCAAGCGTTGAAGTGGTTGATGGAACGGGGAAATTGAGAGGAAACACTGCAAGCAATACAATACAAAGAAATTGGCGTCTTTCTCTCGGCGTCGGTGGCAGTAATCATAATAAAGAAGGCTCAAAAGATCGCGAACGCAATAGTAGGAAAAGTGAAGGGTATGCACTCCTAAGTCCTGATCATCGCCATCGTCAAGACTATGGGACACTGAACAGAAATAATGTTAATCCTCAGGGAGAAATAGATAAGCATAAAGCTACTAATGCAGCAGACACTATTGGTAAAGGTGGAAAAATTGTCAGGTTGGGAAACAGAAAACTTCGCACATCGTCAGAAGAGAATTTGGGCTCTCTTTTAAGTTCTACCAAAGTTTCATCACTCTCAGGTGAAAATGAAGAATTTTACTTAAATGCCAAAGGACATTCTGTGAGAAAATCTGCAACTCTTAAAGCATCCAAATCCAAAGCAGTAGATCGTGTGGAGTCTATTAAAGGAATGATTTTGTCAAGAACAGGGAAAAGTCCAGCTCGAATTAACAAACGACACGAAAGTGATGCAAAAGACAAGAAATCTCATTTCCAAAGTAGACAAGGACGAGTTCAACTAAAGCATAATAATAACTCTCCACTTTTTAGAAGTTGCTCTACTTCTACTTTGCCATCTTATGTAGCTGGAGATGATCCCTGTGAGGACTTGGACTTGTTTCCAAACTCACGCCATCACTTTAACCTTAACCAACAACAACATTCTGGGAAATCGCATGTTAATGGAAACAAAGGGAAAATGTTAATGTTGGGTGGATCATCAACCTATTATTCTGCATACTCACCATCCTCTCCAGCCAAATCACCCTCCAAGAAAGCCAGTAGTCTAGATAATATTGCTTCAATCGTAGGAAATGACGTAATGCCATCCTGTTCGAATAAAATTGGTTTTCCTTATAGCTACCTTCGTTCTTCAAAATTAACAGTTATAGAAGAGACACAACAACAGCAACATTCCTCCCAAAGAAAAGTTCTCGTGAGTAGTCTCAGCTCAGATAGTGTCCATCTCACAATTGATAACTTGTGCAAACAACAAGAAAATAAGAAATCAAAGACGAGTCTCTTGCATGACAAATCTCTACTAAAGTCATCATCATCTGCTTCCAAATTCATCTGTAAAATTCGTGATCAAAGTCCAATGTCAAAAGGCGAAGCGATTTTACTTAAAACAAATCTTATCAACAAATCCAGTCCATTGTTAAACCCTGGACACAACAAAGGTCGCAAAAGTCACAGAAGCAGAAGCAGCAGTCCAATAACGAATACGCAATCAACAGCCACAAATAATCCAACAGAATATCATCGGACAGGTGTTTCACGCTCGACATCTTTTTTCCTACCAAGAAATAGTCACCCATCCAGTAATTTCAGTATCAATAAATTTGGAAGCAACAGCTGTGAAATTCTAGATTCTTTTCCAGAAACATCGTGCCAAGTTGATGATGATGAGAAACAAAAGTTAGCAAACGATCTCAGTGTGAAAAGAACGAGGCAAAGTGAGAGTAGTAGTTGTGTGAATAATACAACAAACGACAAGAAAAGTGACAAGGGGTCTCACTTTCCCAGAGACAAACTAGCAAACGCTAATATGGGTGATGAGGGTTCATGTCAAAATCAAACTGTCAGCCACCCAAAAACTTCCCCTTCATCAACAGGCTCTGTCCCCACAAATCAAGGTGGCCAAAATTCCAACTATATATCTTCTAATGAGTCGGGTTATGACAGTGATAAGAATTTGGATGAGGGTTCGCCTAAAAATTTAAATTTAAATGACTCTGCTGAATCTAAAGCAGTTGACTCGAGTAGTTCTGAGCCCTCTGGTTCACCTTTGCAAACGAACGATGAGTGTCAAAATCAGAAATCAAAACCCTTACAAAGTCTATGTGAAGGATCTGCGTGTGAAGAAAATAAGGGATGGGAAATGGAGCATAATGCCGAGCTCAAAATCGCAAAATCAAAGACTGCTGTAGTAAGAAGGAAGAGTGACTTGACAAACTCTTCTGGAGTCACAAAACAAAATATGATCTCAAATTCATCAATTGACTACACTCTTCAACGTGTAATAATGCCACCTCTGTCTGGTTTTACTAACGGACAACATTTTAGTCAAATGAGAAATGTTGAAACTTGCGTAGATCAACCTTCACCTTGTCCTTTCACTCAAACACCAACAAACATTGGTGAAAGCACTCTTCCTAGAAATCCTTCACATTTCCGGACAAGAAAGCTTCCATGCATTCCAATGGAAAGTCGAGAAATTTTTCGCATTTGTACTCAATCCGCTGCTCAATCATCTTATCTTCTTGACAAGGACACATTCAATCCTTATGGTAATCTTCCTTCTCAGTCCCCCCAACCTACAACCTCAGGCTGCAAAAAACGCTTCCAACTTTTTCATATAACAAAAGATCCACAAGAGCCTTTGGGAATAACACTGCTCAGTTCCATGGTTGAAGGCAATGGAACTGAAGGCATGGAACACCAAGTTCTTGAAATTGTCCCAGGATCAGCTGCACAACGGTAAGTTTTATGTAATGGCAATTGAATTGAAACTTTCCTTTACATAGTTGTCCTCTTTTGCTCTCTCTTTCTCTCTGAACTTGAATTTTGTATAGTAGTGATGCGTTTTAAAGTGCACTTTCACTGTACTTTTAGTTTTCTGTATTTCATGCAAAGTTTTAATGCAACCACTGCCTCTTTCCTTTGCTATTCAATGAATCAGTTGCCACAAAAGTTTATTTGCCCAAATATTTCTAGAGGGTTATAAAAGGGGAGAAGTTGTGAAAACTGTTTTGTTCTTTCCTAAATTGTTGCATGGATTTGGTGAGAGACATTCATTTAATTTTATATGCCATTGTTTTGATGACAGTGACGGGAGAATAGAAGTTGGAGATGAGATTGTAAATGTGAACTCGGAAAGGATCCGTGGAATGAATTACGAAGACGCAACAAGAGTTTTGTACTCTGCATCCTTTAATTGTCCTCAGCTGGATGTGCTAATATCTCGTGGCAATAATAATATTCCCCTTCAACAGCAACAAGGAATTAAAACGATGCACCAAAACCCAAGTCAGAGTTTTTATAGAGCTAATTCTCACCCTGAATCTGGGTGTGAGTCCGTGAAATGTGACACTGAGAGAATTGCTTCCACAAGCATTAAAGAAGAAGAAGATGAATCTAATTCGGGGACAAAGACAGACTCTCCGATGACTTCCCTGTTAAATGAATTAAATCAGATACCAATGACTCCGTATTCTTCTTCCGCTGCTTTTCCTCCAACCAAAACTAATCACGGAGGATTTGTAATAGATCGACTCATGCAATACCCAAACAGTCCCACCATCAACCCTTCCATCTCAATTACACCTTCCTTTTTCAACTCCCCTTGCACCAATAATTTTCTTGAATCTGCCAGCTACCAATCAATGGGAACCAACTTCCCTGCAATGTCAAATCAAGCGTTGCAATGGAAAAAGAATCGACGACACAGCACACTGACTTATTATAATACGGATGCGGACGATATTCCAGGAGGTTATCCAGGTCCCTTTCCTCATCCGCATCATTCATTCAGTCAAGAAACGGAGGCAGATGCAACACACAATGCAACTACTAATTACTACCTGACAACAAATCTATGCACTCTTCCTCGGAAATCAAAGGGCAAGTCATCATCAGTTCATCCTCAGCCAACTTTTAGAATTCATACCGTTGTCTTTGAGAAAGGCTCTGGGAAGAAGAGTCTTGGATTTTCTATTGTTGGTATTTGAAAATACGCCTTAGTCAAATTACTTTCTCATTAAACTGTCTAACAAAATTTCGAAATAGGTGGCAGAGACAGCAGCAAGGGCCCAATGGGAATATTCGTAAAAAGTATTTTCCCCAATGGACAAGCTGAAGATTCTTTGTTTGAAGGTATAGAAAATTCATTCATGCATTGAATACAATACCCAGAGATTTTATTCAAATCATGAGTTCTCAAAAACGTGTATACCTACGATAATAAACATAGGTTCAAATAATTGGTTTTGGACACAAATACAATATTATTCTCATTGATGACTCCTCGATTGGAGAAACTATTTTGCTGTCGTTCTCACTCCCTTTTTTCTTTCTTCATGGTTTTAATTTCCGGACCAATCCACCCAAGTTTCAATTATTCTTTTGTTTTCCAGGAGATGAGATCCTACAAGTGAATGATCAATCTTTCCAAGGATTCTCTCATGCAGAAGCAATCACTGTCTTTAAGAAGATCAAAACAGGTCCAGTCACTCTTCACATTTTACGAAGATCTAGCATGGGGAAACCAAAGTAAGTTCTGTGAATCTTATATAAGATTTCTCTTTGTCAGCACTTGAGAAAAACTCATATTTCTAATCGAGTACTTAAAGGATTTAGAAAGCAGTTTGAACACGTGCCAAACATAATTTATGACATATTTCATCTAACAGACATTTTTAATGTTTTTCAGATCTCCAAAGTCCAAGTCTTGTGATGATTTGGAAAGCATTGAACCTATAGACGCCAAAAGTTAACGTCAGTCGGACTGTCCACCAATAATTTATACCCAACCAAGACCAAGTTGTGACCGGCCCATATATGTCACCACAATGTGGGAACAGCCAAGTTGACGATTTACAAACCAAAAATTGCTGAGGTGCTAAATCGCGCTGTAGTTATAATACTGCGATAAATTTTATAATGGTACAACTACCGATAAGTTGGACATTCTGATAAAAAGAGTTGATTTGGTAGCACTTTGTGAAAATAATGTGATTGTGTGGCATCAATAAAATATGCGTATATATAAAAAGCATGTAAAAGGGAGACGCTAATTATAAAGCATTTTTGCTTCATATTGTTGAAAAGTTTTGAAGCTTTTGCCATACAAATTGGTTTAACATTTCAAATCTAGTCCAAATATTATACAAACGTGATTTCTGCCAATTTAACTCTTTGATTTATGGTTTTATTTTGAAGATTGTTATTAGGTATTTATTTTATTTTGTCACAGAAGATTGCTTCTATTTTATTTCTAAACAGAGCATTTATTTATTATTTCTTGTTTTATTTCTAAACATTAATATTATTTTTTTGTCTTAGGCTAAATACTTATTCGATTAAAACTAATACTTACACTTTGCCAAGTTCAAGAGTTTCGTACAACTCATGTCGCACAATTCATATATGATGAGGTTAATTTTTATCACAATTTTACAAACTCGCAATTTTTAATGCAAACAAATAGGATACAATACTTTAATTATATATTTCTGTTTAGTTTGTCAATAAAATTTATACATTTGTAATCCAAAAACTTTGTTGTTCAATAGTTACTTTCTGAGATAAATGAGACATTGCTTGCATTTCACCCCTGCATGAAGATGCAAAGAAACGTTCATGTCTCAAAATGCCCCACAATATAGAAACAAAATGTAATACACTTTTTGCCATCTTCTGTAAATTCTTGGTAAACTAAATTCTCATCATTTATATTGACGGTAGGCTTCTCTAATTGTTTTACTCAAAGTTTGAGACTCTACTTGTTTGGTAATTTGCAAAGTAATTAAATATAGTGGTTAGCAATAAATTGTTATCAAATGCATTAATGTGTTTATCAGCAAAATTTTGCAAAATAGAAGTTTTATTGATGCATATATATATATATATATGATATAAACATTATAAACTGTAGAAGAATGAGGAAATTGAGAAACTGATTTATGTGTAACATAACCTCAGACTTAACAAAGAAATCTATTCGCATGATAAAATTGCAAAATACGCCCTTCAACATCTTTCGATACTAAGTATTTGCTCTTCCTATTAGGATTACCATGTTTAATATTCCAGATTTTTGTGCTCATTGAATATTAGTTACTTTCATCAACTTGCTTTAGTCTTTCAATGAATAATCGGGAAACATGAAAACGGAAAACAATAAAGTATTTTTGCCCTTGAACTTTAAGAATTTTCTCAAGCTACAACATTTTTGTCCAGATCCATTGTAAAGATTGGGTTTTCTCCATTTACTTTATTTGTATATGTAGTATGAACAATTGCTCTATTCTCACTCAATTAATTTGTTAGTTTATATGGTTTGCTAAGAACAGTTTCTTCATTGGTCTTGTAGCATATTTATAATTAATTCCTTTGAAAATCGAAATTTTAGTCCCATTCAGGGTCTGTCGGAAACACGATACAGCCATCGTTCTTAAATTTTATGCAAATATTAAGCTATATTTCAATTAAGCTTAATTGAAATAAGGTTTTTCATTTTCATGCATTTTTAGTCAAACTTAAAAAAATCCTGAAGTTACAAATATCAAATTATTATTTGTATAACAAATTAAAGAAAGTAAGAATATCTAATTTCGAAACAAGTTGACAAAATATCAAAGACTGTTAATTGTACACAGATCATTACTAAAATTTGAGGCTTAATTATTATCTCAAATTGCTTTCTTGTCCTTCTCATTGTATTCATATTAGTTTGTAAGCAAAGAATGGGAATTTTGTTTGCAGATCTATTCATTCTGATTTTCAAAGGATTATGCGACAACTAACGTGAGTGTAAAATTAAGTTGATAGTCTGTCTCAACAGTATAAGGTCGTTGCATTAATAACAATTTAAATGTTTATTTTTTTGCATATTGATAAATGGTTTAATTTGTGGTTGTTTGTAGAGTAAACACCATAAATCCTGAATATGTCATCCTTGAAACAATGTGTATTGTCTTAATCTTAAGCCACCGCTTTAATGAAAGTAAACTTTAGTAAACCAATGCAGGCAGTCTCAGCATCAGAGATCAGAGTGTGCAATGCAGTTTATAAAAATTCCAAAATCTGTATGTAGAATCAAATGATGACAATACTTGGAAATTGGAATTTTAAAATTCTATTTACACTTGGTAATCATCAGGAAATAGGTCCAATTTTGTTTGCGAATGCATCTTTTTATTGTAAATTATTGCACAACCTATGAAATTAAATAAAGCGTTGCAAAAAAATTTGCGTGTTTTGTATTTGCTACGGGAGAACAAAAGTGCTTACTTTTGCTTATACATGCATGATAAATGAGCGAATTATATTGCAATGGTCAACAAAACTTGTGCTGCAACACACATGCAGTTAGTGCCTGCGATAATGATTTGAGATGACAAATTCAAGTGAATCGAGTGAATAGACGCTTTTCATCCAAATTCCCTTTTGAGCATTAATTTTAATATGAGGTTTATTTTATAGTGCTTCGTATTCGTATGTATGTTTAATAAGTTTGTGATAAACTTTAATGCATTTAGACTCATTCAGTTTACTTCTTTATGCTTTTTTTGCCTTTTAGGAGGGTAAAGAATGAAGGAGGGTATATAATAATATCCCAACATGCTTTGAAACTTTTGGATATAATCCCAGCTGAAAGGCGGAGAAACTTGCAGCCTTGGAGGAATTTCTCCACTTGACTTTGACGGAAGAAAATTTAGTTAAAACTGTGCAATGTAATGCAGAATTTTGTGTGAGAAGTACTGAGAAGTACTTGAATAAAAGTGTCGTTGTATAGTACTAAGTTTGTACATAACAAATCTTTTTTAATAAAAAAAGAGATGACGGAACAAATTGCAAATAGTTTAACGATTACATGCAAAGAACACTGGTTTAACTATTCATCTCTTTGTTAAAAGTTGCAATAAAATTCAACTGAATGCAATATTTCAGTTCTATCATTAAATGAAAAAGCAGTGCGTCAAATTTGTGCTCCCTATCACACAAGAAATGTATTTAAACATAGCAAACCAAATTAAATTGTACCAGTCACTGTTAAATGTGCATTACTTTTACACCAAAGCAGAATAATTGAAGGTTTCTCAAAGTCTAGTCCACTTAATGTCAAAATTTTAGTTTGAAGCTCAATACAACTTACATATGTATGTATCTAATTTTGTAGCAATAAGTGGTGCGTAGTTTCACGGTGAAGATCAATTTATTATATTATTACACATTACAAAAGTGGAAAAGCTGCAACCACAAGCTCAACTAAAAGTGTAAGTTTTTTTCATACTTTTACACTTTCCATAAAAAGCAAAAATAGTTGAGAGCATTGATTAGCTTCGTTAAATTATATTTTTTTGATACGTGAACTCTTCATGCCAACTTTCTGAGGCAATCAATTTGTCGCAGTGTTTAAAATAATTTTGAAGGGGAAGAAATTTTCTAAATATTTTGTTACACACTAAATGTCCTCAGTTTCCTAAAACAAACTCTTCTCTTGCGTAATGGTTATACGGCAATGAATGAAAGTTTACGAGTCTATTGAATATTTTAATCGTGAATTCATTTCAATTGTTTGAGACCGATGAACGTAATTGAATTCACACAAATAATAATGATCATTTAGTAGCACAAATAATTTAGTCAAATCATCACTCTGTTAATTTACTCCTTAATATTGTATAATCAATTATTATTTCCAAGAGAAAACACACTGAATTTCAGTTTGTGCTATGCAATGCATGGAAATTATTTAGGTTAAAGTTGTAAAATGTGTTAGTGCAGTTTTCAGCAATGGTTTAACATGTATACAGACAAATCTAATTTGCTAGTTGCATTTAATTACCAAGTTGCTGAATGAACGAATAAAAAGTGTTAATTTTTGTGCAGGTATGCAGTTCTATGTTTTATTCACTCATTAGAATGAACACATTTTTAGAATAACATTGTATATATAACCAAAAACGTGGAAATATGATACACATTAAATTTATAACATTATCACAGAGATGAGTCTCGATGAGAGTTGCACGTCCAAATCAAACATAACTGCGTAAACCTGAAATTTTGATACAACAATGGCAACTTCAACAGTTAAAAACTGAGATTTAGTACAATACCAGTAGCACAACCCAATGCACTATAATAATAATAATAATTGTTAAAGATACATAGTTTAATTGACAAAGTATCTGTATGTATAAGATGATGTTATTTTGTTATGCCATTATTGCAACCTGAGTGAGTGAAATAAAAGAGGTACGGCAAGATCCCAGATAGATAGCTTTTGCAGTCCGTCGGACAAAGGCGTATATAAAGTACGTCCAATAAGTGAAGTGGTAGCGTCAAAAGTTGTATGGCATTAAATATCTGGCTGCAGCAAGATCATAATATAGCAGGGACTGAATTGTATGAATAAATATATTTTATGCAAGTAAGAAGAATGGCGATTTGGGTTAGTTACTTTTATTATTTAGTTGCCTCTGAACTTTGATAGGAGGTGAGTGTGTTAGTGCTACCCAAAGAGTATCATACCCCTGGGATCATTGGCTATATATTTTTCACGATTGGTATAATCTCATTTTGCCATTATTATTTTCATTATCTGATTGGTAGCTATTGTGCCATTTCGTTTCTTGAATGTGTCAATTTTTGAACTCGAGAGTCTATTGGAGTAAATAAAAAATTGCCTTAATTTGCTTCTCCTGCTGCTTTTCAAAGGAAATTATCTAGAACTTTTATATTTTAAAAAAAAATTGAATTTGTTTTGTCTCAAACATATTTATTCGAAATAATATGGCATTGATTTTATAAGCTAAGGTTGATTTCACTTTGCATTTTATTCGTAGAGTCTATTCTTAATTAAGCAAGTTGAGAAATCATGAGACACTTTGTGTCCCAACTAATTACTCAAAGTTCTATGGGTTTATCAAAATTCAGGGTTAGCTTAAGCCTGATTTGAATTTCAATTGTAAATTACAAAGTGAAATAATTAACAACAATAAATATATATTTTTTAAATTGCAGTTTCTATCCTGGAGGGATGATGATGCGGGATTAATTTTCTAATCATTCAATATATAACCGAAGACAACAAAGTGTTTTACGTAAATATTACGTCAACATAATTATTTGTTTTTTGCAATAATTAAAGTGCTATTACACGACCTTCATTACATGGAGCTGTCTCTGTATCCGTGCTGATTTCCGAGCTGAGGACGTGATTTAATAAAGATGCAAAAAATAATTCTATGCAAAATGAGAGTGCTTCATGTTTATTAATAAAAACACCTCATGGACCATGAGCAAAGTGACTGACTAATCAAGAATTTGCAACAAGTTTGAAGGAGGAATAAATAAGTAAAGCAATATAAATTTTGTCATTCGAAGAAAACCACAAATAACTAACCGAGTCTCGTTGATCAGCATGACGTAGTTGTGTCATTTGGTCTGGTTGGAAACACTGTATATATTAAACCATCACATTACAGCTTTGGATGGCATTTGGCAAGGAAATAGCAGAGGAAAGGAAATTACATTTTGTGATAAGAAATTGAACTCTTTATTGGATACTCTGTGGGTGGTGCACTTTGTATCTGTCTTTTGATAAAAAGTAGAGTACAAAGTAAAAGTGTTTCTTCTTATTTGACATAACATAACTAATTTGTGACCTGCTGTTTGTGAGTCCAGCCCAAAAAAGTGATGATGTGATTACTTAAAACAACAATTGTCTCCAATTATGATAAAATCGTTATAAAAGGAGGAAATTGTGTCTAAAATCATCTACAAGCGGATGATGTATGGGTGTGATACACTCACCGGCATACAGTCTCATTTTGACCTCAATCGATTTAGAAACAAGATTATTTGTCTTGTAAATTTTTTCAAAGACATTAAATCATTAGCATAATAATAGAACGTGGAAGTTGTAGAGTGTCCTAGCTCTACTTTACCCAATAAATGACAAATATGAGGCATACTTTCTTCAGAACATTACTCAGAAGACGTGTTCTCTCGAGTTTTAGTTTTGTGAATGTGATATTAATTTTACTTTGTTGTTGGATATCCAACACATTCTCTTTATATTCTAATCATTTTGCTGTTCATGTTCCAAATGGGGAAAGCTGTGCTAATGAAATTGCTCATCGGCTTGGATTTATTAACACGGGCAAGGTAAAGTATGAAATCCTTCCCCGGATTTCCTTCCTAACGTTTAATCAACTAAATACTCTTGCAATGCACAGTGACACTGATGATTATTATTATGGAATGAAATGAAAATTCATTTGTGTTGCTTCCTTCCCAATGAATTTATTTAAGAGCAATGAAAAACAAAACTGTTTAAGCACAACAATAATAAAAATATATCTTTGTTGATGGGTGCTTTGCTTTGATTGACTTTCTAATTCAGACGGCATTGAATAGGCTGGGAAGTGAGATAATCAGGTCAAGTTTAGGGAAATGTTTTGACACTTTATACTATAGCTCATATTAGTAAGCAGAGTGGGCAGTGAAATCTGGACCCTTGTTCATTCACACTATTTCTAATTATTATTACATTCCAGGTTTTATTGTTTTATGTTTCGAAATACTTGGAATGCAATTTTATTTTCAAAATGCACATGACAAGCAAATGTCACAATTGTTATTTTGTAAATGTCTATTTGTTGATGTTTGGTCCAGAATGAATGTTGAAAAGTAAAATAAACCAAAGTTGATTAGCACATTGTTATTGTTGAAAAAGATTGTTACATTGTACAAAATTTGTATTTATCTTTCTTAACTGACTTTGCTTTACTCATATTTAATTTTTTGGGGGTTTTGCATCAATATTAAGTATGTAAATCAAGTAGACACGGCAAATATTTGGTCAGGCTGCATTTCAAGTTCAAGGTTATTAAGAAATTCTTAGTACTAATATAAATTATTTTTTTCATACAATTTTAGATTAAAATTACAGCTTGTGCTCAAATGCGATCAAATCAAAGTTCAGATTTAATTTTATCTCATTTTTACATTTTAAACATTTTATTCTTGCTTTTTCATTTGGATCTTTAATTTGAGATGTCACATAATCTTTGTAGTATATGTTTACATGTTATACAGTAAAAGGAGATTTAAACTTTTGCAAATAAATTAATCACAATTAACTTGGCTGGAAATGCAAAGGGATAAAATTCAATGTGTTTAATATTTTTTCACGCTATTTATTAGATTTCCAGAAATTGTGCATACATATAAGTACAGGGTGTGGTACCAATTATTTACTTTGTTGTATTTACTTCCTGTCAAAAACAACTGTGCAAAATATTTAGAACATGAGCAAATTGAGCAACTAACTTCGGATGTGAAAAAAGAGTTGTAAATAAATTTCATGGACATGCTAAATATAGACGAACCGTTGCATTGAAAAAGAAGCTTGTGATTTTATTAAAATGTCTAACCTTCAAACGGAAATAACTTAAAATTAGAAAACGCTCAAATTTATTTATTCTATTTATTAACTGTCATTCAAACAAATTATGGCTCTATGTACTTCGTTTGTAGTTTTAATTTAGAAAGCATGGCAGTTTATTACCTCAAGGATGATTAGAGGAAAGAGCGACAGGTGATTGTAGTCTATAAAACTGTCATTCACCGTCAAAGAATGTTGGAACAGACTTTCACTTTCATTTTCATCGGGATGCATCTTTACACTTGTTTATAATTTTTTTTAGCTATACTGCATATTATGTACTGCCGCAGTAATGCAAATGCACAACTGCTGATTAACCTTATATACAAAATGCACATCTACAATAACTAAAGTACATCGGTGCCAATTTCATAAATAGTAATGAACTCATAAGGATGTAGTTTATGGATTTTAAACTATTATAATGCATAGCATATAATTTTGGATACACAAGCCTTAGGTAATAGTGAAAGTTCTTTCGGGGGATGCATATAAATACGAGTAAATAGGAATGTAAAATCTTGCGTTTGCCATAACTGTGCAATAAACGACTTGCAAAATGCATTTTATTTTAGTACCTAACTTTATTAGAGTTGTTGTTGTTGTCTGAAATTAACCAATTTTTGTTTGGCAAGCAAGAAAACTGCATACATACAATAATAAATTTACCAGAACTTTATATGTTTTTTTTTTGTTTTGCAGATTGGAAGCCTAACAAACTATTATTTATTTGAGCATCCAAGAATAAAGAAAAGATCGATTACAACGAGCGATGAACATCACTCACTATTACAAGACGAATCAGATGTACATAAATACAATAAATGACTTCCAACGAAGAATGTCGAATATATTTTAGATAATTTTTAGATTCATTGGTTCGAGCAACAGATCGAAAGGAAAAGAGTAAAACGTGATTTTCCTTATTATGAAGGAAACTCACAGGCTAGTGGACAAAATCCATATTTTGCACAGCAATCTTCTCATGCCTTTCTTCCGCCGTATTCCAGTAGTGGCTTCATTGATCCTCTGTGGAAGGAGCAGTGGTATTTGGTAAGCTAATTTGCTAGTTATATTCCGTAATGTGATATTCTGTTTATAAAGTTTCAATTTGTATATTGCGTAAATAGACTGGAGGATCTAAGGATGGCTTTGACATGAATGTTTTAGCTGCGTGGAAAAGGGGTTTCACGGGGAAAGGAGTTGTTGTTTCAATATTAGACGATGGAATTCAAACAAATCATCCTGACCTATTGCTAAACTATGTACGTCATAGCCACAAAGCTTTTGGAATTTAGCTAAACATAGTAAATCGAAATCCTAATAAAATGCATGCATATTGAACAGGATCCAAGGGCTTCTACGGACATTAATGATAACGACAGTGATCCCACGCCGCAAGACAACGGAGATAACAAACATGGAACTCGATGTGCAGGGGAAGTGGCAGCGACAGCTGGAAACAATATTTGCGGCGTGGGTGTAGCCTACAACGCGTCAATTGGAGGGGTTCGTATGTTGGATGGAACTGTAAACGATGCCGTTGAAGGTTGGTTTAATTCGTAATTTTGATTTCATTTTAATTTGATGTCCTTTTTTCTTTCGACAGCAAAGGCACTGGGGTTAAACCCTGACCATGTTGATATTTATTCTGCCTCCTGGGGACCAGAGGATGATGGCAAAGTGAGTAATTATTTCTCGGACCAATTTGTCTGAAATCCTATATTAGATGTAATCAATTTGCACATTGGGGCAATTTGAGGAGTCTTGAATATTGATTGAACAATTTTTAACTCTGATTGATGCTAAAAAATAATTATCATTTCCCTTGTATTTCTAGACAGTCGATGGACCTGGACCATTGGCACGCCGAGCTTTTATTTACGGAGTCACAAATGTATGACGTCTTTTCTAATCTGTATTTAATTTGAGACAACATAATTAGCCTTTTCCAATAACATGCAATCTATATAAACTCCAACAACTTTGATTTACTTTGCAGGGGCGTAGAGGTTTAGGGTCAATATTTATTTGGGCATCTGGGAACGGTGGAAGACATGTGGACTCTTGTAATTGTGACGGATACACAAACTCAATTTTTACGTTATCGATTTCTTCCGCAACGCAAGGAGGCTACAAACCTTGGTATCTGGAAGAGTGTGCCTCCACATTAGCCACAACGTATTCCAGTGGAACACCTACTTTAGATAAAAGCGTTGCAACTGTTGACATGGATGGACGATTAAGACCAGATCATATATGCACGGTTGAACACACTGGCACCAGTGCAAGTGCCCCTTTGGCCGCAGGAATTGCCGCATTGGCATTAGAAGCTAATCCTAATTTAACTTGGAGAGACATGCAACATTTAGTTGTGATGACTAGTCGGCCTGATCCATTGGAAAAGGAAGAAGGATGGTATATCAATGGAGTTCAACGGAAATGTATGAAATCAATAATAACTATCAATGATTTTTTACAATAATAGTGAGATGAATTATTTTTTGCTTGTATGTTATCAGTCAGTCACAAATTTGGATATGGGCTAATGGATGCAGGGAAAATGGTGGATTTGGCTGTAGATTGGGCTGGAGTACCACCACAACATATTTGCAAATCTCGAGAAATTCGTGAAGACAGAGAAATTCCTGGGGCACATTTAGGAAAAGTAAAAGTGTTTATGGATGTTGATGGATGTGCAGGAACAAATTCAGAAATTAGATATTTGGAACATGTCCAATGTAAAATTTCTTTGAGATTTTTTCCTCGTGGAAATTTGAGAATCCTGTTAACTTCCCCAATGGGAACTACATCCGTTTTACTATTTGAGCGACCAAGGGATGTGTCCAGCTCAAACTTTGATGATTGGCCTTTTTTGTCTGTTCATTTTTGGGGTGAACAAGCTCACGGGAGATGGACATTGGAAATTATTAACTCTGGCAGCAGACGCATAAATCAACCTGGTACTGATAACTCATACATATATGTACATATATAATAGTGAGATGATATAAATTATATTTTAATGATTGATTCAAAATTGCAGGAATTCTCAAAAAATGGCAATTAATATTATACGGGACTGATGTCAACCCTGCAAGACTTCGCTCCCGTTCATTAAATCAGGCGACATTTCAACCCTCTTCAAGCCAAAACAGAGAGTTTCAAAGCCAAGGTCCTCCGCGCTTTGTTCCTCAAGATTATCTATATCCTGGTGCTTCAGAGTCTTTATCTCAAGTGCAGAAACCGCAAATGATTCGCTCACAATGCCAACATGAGTATTGGGTTGCAGATCTTGGAATATGCGTTAACGATTGTCCGGAAGGCTACTTTTCTGGTAATAAGATTACTCAATTTTCATATCCAAGTATTATTATATATTGAACAATTATAATTATTCATATACAGATGCTGACAAGAAAGAGTGCTTTTCATGTCCCCAAAGATGCAAATCATGCTATAATAGTACTTCATGTACTGCTTGTGAACACAATTTAGTTTTATTTGAGACAAGTTGCATTGCAACATGTCCAATTGGTCATTACGAAGCAGATTCATCGTGTGAAAAATGTCCTACAAAATCGTGTGCCTCATGTGCTGGACCACTGGGAAATGACTGTATTCAGTGTGTAAAAGGGACATATCTTGAAAATGGGAAATGTGTATCAAAATGTTCCGTCGGTAAACGTCTATCAAGGTTTGGACAATGTGTGACATGTCCCATTGGGTGTAAATCGTGCACAGCAGACAAGTGCAACTCATGCCTTGAAGGATTTGTTTTGTCTGATGATTCAACATTTTGTTGGAAAGATAGTCCGGTAATTTCAGTAATAGTGCTTTTTTTTAGTTTCACTATCTCATCAACATCTCTTTTTGCTGTCTATATTATACAGGTCTGTCCAACTGGCCTGTTCTTGGACATTGAAACAGGACAATGCTTGGGATGTCAAGTAGATAATTGCCTTCGTTGCGAAGGACAAGGACAATGTTTGCAGTGTTCAAGAGGTTTTTTCGTCTATCTAGGAAATTGCTTAAACACTTGCAATCCAGGAACGTACTCAAATCCAAATAACAAAGAATGCATGGATTGTCCAAAGTTATGCACAAAGTGTAAATCCCCTGAACAATGTTCGGAATGCCGTACAGATGGTATGCTACAAGAAGGAAAATGCCTCCCAAATTGTTTAGAAGGGTATTAATTATTGCTTTATAAATAATCTCAATTTGCCTCATCTATACCAAGAATTTACTTTAGATTTTACAATGACAAAGGCTCGTGCTCGAAATGTTCACAGAGTTGCAAGACGTGCATTGGTTCTGGTGAAAATGAATGTGTTACCTGTTCAAAAGGACAGAAACTTAACAAAGCTGGGAGATGTCAAAGTTCAAATGCAACTGCTGCATTACTCCCAGAGGCTAATGCTGACAAACAATGTCCGGATGGATTTTGGTACAGTAGAACCGAATCAAAATGTCAGCCCTGTCACCCATCTTGCTCAAAATGCAACGGTATAATAAATTGGCAAATATTATTTTTAATAAGATTATAAATATATTTTGATTCATATTCAGGAGGGATGCCTTATAATTGTCGCAGTTGTGTGACTCCGTTGAGACTTGACCGTGCAAGTAGCCGGTGTGTAAAGTGCTGTGATAGTTCTGACGATTTGGATTGTTGTCACTGTCAAGAAAAAAGACATATACGGGCAAGTAATCCGAACCCGTTAACTACAGATGTAGATGGTATGTGAAATGTGACAAATATCCCAATATCGGTATAATATCGGTATATGTAAATGCATCTTTTTTTTAATCTTAGGTGAGTGTCACTCCGTTTCAAGAAGAGTATCAGAATCAGAAGAGAGAGAAATTACTTCCGGAAAATGGAATGATTCTACAATTCTTAGCGTTTTTTGGCTGTCTGTATTTTTAGTTTTAGTTGCAACGGTTGTCGTGTTCAGAAACAGAAAAAGACGTGAAGATTTTGAACAGATTGGTCATTCTGCAAACAATGGCCGAAATAGATTTAATGCCAAATATTCTCCAGTCAATATTGAAAATTCAGAAATATTTGAAACAAACCAAACAGAGAGTGAAGATGAAGACGAAATAAACTTATCGTATTCAGACAGGACGGATCTGTCTAAATTTCCGTTGGTTTTAAAGACTTAACACAATACTGAATAATTTAGTTTTTAAAATTTGTATCTGCTCCAAGCAATTACACTGAACTATAATATCAAAATCCTGTGATGATAATTTTCATTCAATTCGTGTGAGCTCAGTCACAGACGAGTTGACATTTCATTAATCGCAAAAAACATTTCAAACCACAATATATACTAGAGCGGTCACAAACGTTTATAGATAATAATTACTATTAATGCAATAGTGTTGTGCTGCCTTACTAATTAAATATTTTAATTCATATAATAAGACACTATGCAATGTTGTGGGTTGTGCAAAAAAACTTGTTGAATATGTATGTACCAAAAATTGTTAATTTTTCATGCAAGTTTTATAGTTTTAATTTAGCCGTTTTAGCATTGAATGAATGATTTATTTTTTATTTTTGATTAGACATCTAGAATGAATGGATAAAATGGATTTCAGCGAGAAAGTTTTATTGTTTCTTCTTTTTAAAGAAAAAAGACTTGACCTTTGTGAAATATTTCCTCATAATAACAATAATGATCCGTCGACTCAATTTTGTAAAATTTCTGAGGAACTGATGTTTTAATAATAATTGAAAAACGTACTGTACGAGAAATAAATATATTGAAAATTAAATTTTAAATTGTAACAAGAAGCACGTTAATCCTGTAAGGAATGCAAACAATGAATTGACATGATTATTATTTCCTTCATTTGTGGTGGCTGCTGGTGTGGTCGTTTTAGGACGCTTTGTTGTCCGCTTGGTCGATGTTTCCGCAAAAGTTGCAGTTATTTTGTCTATAAGGATGAAATCCCCTTCGTCATGAACTGTCGCTTCCACTGTGAACTGATAAAATAATTATTAATAAATTCAAAGGAAAAATATAAATGAGATTGTGAACTTTACTCTGTTAATATTGACTGGGATTGTTTCTTCAGACCAGTCTTGGTTTGGATTATCTGGATCTGGGAGAGCAATTGTGTGATTTCTGTCTGCCTTTACATTGATAAGGGAATTTCGTCCAGCTCCATTAAATCGAATCGTGACACTTTCAAGTAGTTGAGCTGCCGTCTGAAAGCCAAATGTGACGCTATTTGTGTAATGGGTTTCGTTTGAAATTTCTAGCGTGGGTTTCAAGCTTGGGAGAATAACCCAAATCCCAAATGCTTTTGAAATTATATCCATTGAAAAATTTGGGGGAAGCTTCTCTCTCGTCAAATCTCCAATTTGTGAACCGGAAGAAAGATAAACAAAGTCACCGCTAATTTTCCAGCTAAAACGTGCGTCATTATCAGTATCCAAAATCACACGTTGTTTGCAAAATGTGGAGGGCACAGAGATCAGAATCACGATATACAAAATTGAATTATAGAAATTCATTTTGTGTAACTTTGTAACTACTTTTATTTTTTGGGATCCTATCTCTTACAGAGTCAATTTACAAATGAAACCAATAATCTCCCAGTCAAATATATTTATTATGATTACTTATGAAAATAGATTTCTTGGATATGTTGAGTGACTCATTCTTTCAAAATAATCCCTTTTAACTTTCCAATCATAAAAATGAACCAGCAACAAAATATTAGGCACCAGTAGTAGTCTTGTTTATTATTGATAAATAAGAATTTCTTGAGAACATATAGTTACCCATTCACACATATGTATGAATACTGAACACAACAAGTGATGGAACACATGCATATAAAATAAAATAGTAATGTAATGTCATTAAGTAATATCACTTGGTTAAGAATTTGATATGCACCGGATTTAAAATTGACATTCAATCACATACAAATTAATTAAAATTAAAATTAAAATAATTAGTCCTTATTATTAATACGCTTATTGCTAACGTCTTTGACATGACATACTTCCGCTTTAGCACCAATTGATTGCAGAAAATCTAACCAAACTTTTTGTTTGAAAGAGAGAGAATCGCCTGGGCCTTTGACTTCAACAAACATGAACTCAGAATCATTGAATAAAACGAGATCAGGGAATCCACTTCTCCAGTGACGGAAATTTTTGCAAAGCCGTTCACAGATTGATGCAGTGATTGAAAGCCCCATTACTTTCACCAAACTCTGTAAAAAAAAGTTAAGTTAAAGAAAATTTTAAGCTTTTTTGCAAAAATCGCTCACAATAGCAGTTTCGACTTCAGAAAAAACTTCCCATTTTACAATTGATAAGCAATTACAATGCTTCAACCAATTTTCTTGAAGGAGATTGATTGCGTCGTCGATTGTCCAAGAATTCCGCATTCCCTGTAGCTTATCCTCAAAAATTGACTCGCGTCGTATGAAAAATTCGTCAAAATTCAAATCCAATGGAAAAGGTTGATTTTTAGAGTGAAATGTGTCAGGAATTTCATCTGTGTATATTTCATTCCAAAACAACAATCCAAAGATTGAACACACAACGGAACCTTCTGCATGAATTCCTGAAAATAAATTTAGAGAAAAATCATTGAAAATCAGGCAATAATTACTATTTAAATATATGTACTTGTTTATATACCTTTTAAGTACCCGAGGGTTGTTATGTAGTGGTCAATTGCTAATCCCTCAACAGATACAGTTCCAGAATTGTTTTTGGGATTAATAAACGAAGATTTCCCAAGGTTAGGATTATACCTGACCAAGTAAATAATTATTATTTTATTATTAAATGTGTATGCTGAAATAAATTCACTTTACTCACAGCTTTTCTCCGGTGATTATTCTGGTTGGAACTTCATGCTGTAGTTTATACAAAATCTCAGAATCTGTGCTTTTGATTATTTTTTCCAATCGTTCGGAAAGAGAAAGTTTGTGAGTTTCAAGTAAAAATGTGTCGCTTAAGGCACGTTCCAATTCCAATTTTTGCTGAACGTTGGTCACTTTTAAATGTTTTGAATTGATTGCCAGTCGTTCATACCACCTTCCGCGATATTGATGAAAGTAAAGATCTTGTTGAAGGAGAATTCGAAGAGTTAAATTTGCTGCTTCGTAGTCCCTTAATTTTTCATGACCATCAACAGACAGCCACAAAATCCTGGTCAAAACACTTGCTGCAGTATAAACTCGAAGAAATGTTGGCAGATTTTGATCTGACGAACTAGAGTCATTCAAAGTAGCTGTAAATGCTACAGAACATTCGTTTCCCACTTGGACAACATGTTTCCAATTTTTAGATTCCATATAAGATGCAATATTGGAGTGTGAGGTCCAAGCTTCCTGAAATCTAAACAAAGTTTTTATTAAAATCTACGTGTCCTATAAAATGCATATCGCTGTGATCAAATATATATATTTTGTTTATTACCTTATAAGATCATCTTTGGTTTTATAGATAGGCGTTTGTCTATTGATGTTATACTTGGGATAAATCATTTGACCTTGTTCTTCCAATAATTTTTTCAAATGTTGCTGTGAACTCTGGCTAGTTTCATTTTCTTCCCAATATTGGGGAGGAGCATACCTTAGAGTAAAAGTAACTATATAAATACTAAATATATACTTAGTATTTATGTATATAGTTACATACAGAATGAAACACCGAGAAAATAACTTTTTAAAGTTTCCTTCGACCTGATAAGTTGGTCCCAATATCTTTAAAGCCCTGAGAAATAGTTTTAGTATTTTTAACGTTTTCAAATTGGTTCAAAAATACCTTTTTAATATGGCATCAGAGGTTGAAATTGTTGTTCCAAATAATTTGTTGGTCTGCTTGGTTGCTAACTTTAGTAATTTTTCTAGGCAAGCTTTCTTGGTTTTGTTTTCTTTGTCAAATGGAATATTCATTTGCTTGGCTAATGTCGTCGTCTGCTCTGCTGTCAATGCACTGAGGACTACTTCCAACTCCAACTCATCTTTAACATCTAAAAAGTAACAAAAATAAATTCATGTTATAAATATTTTTTTTAAAACTGGGACATCTTTTTATCACCATTAATTTCTACGAGAAGGCGAGCATCATTTAATTTTACTAAGAGAGGATGCAAATTTTCTCTTATTTGAGGATACTTTAAAGTTGATCCAACTTTCCATTGCCATTTCCTTTGAAATAGCCTTACATACAAACATTTTGCATCTGTATCTAGTTCTTCAAAGACTTTGAGTCTAATTTTGTCCTCTTCGTCGAAAAGGTGACCGTGGAATGGGTCATTAGGTACCGAGTTGACAACTTGCAAAAAGAATCTCAAATAGTAGGGCAGTTGAGTTGGCTCTGGATGGGATTGGATGCGATCAGAGAATTCCAATTTTTTGATTATCGAGCTGGTAATTTGCTGTGAATTAGAATAATTAGATGGAAACTTTGCTGGTGATGGAGTTCCTGCTAAAGGTGAAATCTTGCTTTTCTTTGAAGATGATCCTTGGCTTAAGTGACGGAGTGGAGAATATGAATTGACGCTATTTTTAGACAATTTAATTGGGGTCTTGTTGATCAGAGGAGGAGTTGAAATCATTCGACTGTTCTGCGACAATACTTCTTTTACTGGAGTTGACTCGGTAGAGCTTGTTATAATTTGGTCAATGTCGAGTTGCGATAAAATTTCATCGTCCGAGCTATTTAATAAAGACCCTTCTGTATTTTGTGTGGTAGAATTTTCATCTTCCTGACTAGAGGGGGGAGTAAAGTAAGGAGATTTGGTTTTGTCTTCTAAATCCTTTTTCATCCGTTTCAGACGTTTAGACGAACTTGGTTTCTCGTCCTCATCTGAATCAGACAAAATAATCACATCGTCGTCGTCACTTTTCTTTTGGAATTTGTTCCTCTGTGGCTTTGGGTTGGCTTCACTCACTGGTTTCCGGAAAAAGTCTATTATTGTCTTTTGTTTAGAATCTAGGGGGGCAATTTTTTTCTTGTTTTTGGGAGGCATTGTCCCATCTAAATTAAACGCTAACATAATTTACATAATTACTATAATTAGAGTATGAAATAATTAAATATCAAAGTGGAAATTACCTGTTTTCAACCCATTTATATTATAGCAGCCAGTTCCTTCATCACCGTAGCCAAAAAGCACTAATTACTTTTTGTGTTTGCTAAAAGTCAACTTTGCTTTACTTGCAAAAATCCTTCAAAACAAAGGAAATGCGGTTTGGGGCACACGGGTTTATGTTTATTTATGATGCATAATATTGAATATTCGCATATGAATATCTGTCTCCAAACTTTCACTGGGCTAGTTTTATACATTTTAATTATCCTCCCTGATAAAAAGATCTGAACTCTGAATTAGTCATGAAACATTAAAACATGCATTATGGGACAATTTAAAAAAAAAACATTTTCGTAAAACAAACTTTCTCTTTGTCTTTTCCAATTAAAATCTCATACTACATCACTTTGTTTTAATTAGCCAACTGGATGGATTCCTGTGTTTGGGAATTGTTGGGTTGAATTGGTCAATTGGTTGGTAGTGCTGTCTTTGGTGTCTTTCTCCTACAGGGGCTACACCTAGTGCAGGGCCGTGGACACGTTCACTTTTTATACCAACTCGATTTGTGTTATTCACACTCTGCCTTCAACTTCTCAACTTTCTACTTGATCAGCAGACAACAAAAGAAATAATAAGTAACAAACAATTTCTCCAAAAAACCATATTAATTCAATAAAATAATTATTAGGAGAACAAAACCATAATTGAGGTAAGGCTTGATAAAAGTCTCTATTCTTTGTTCTTTGTGACACCCCATAAAAAACACAAAAAAACAGAGTGACGTAGATGGGAAAGTTTTTCGTTTTTGTTAAAAAGTTACGGAAACTGGAAATGATAGAAGAATATAATAATTTCACAAGAATTTTATATCGTTTATTATTGTTCATTATATTATTTTTGTGATTTCAGATCAATAAATAACGGGACTTATTTGACCATCACTTTCTTTTGATTACGTTCGTCATCATTCTATTATTTTGGGAACGCTGTTTGTTGGGATTTTGGGTGGGAGAGGAGTTGTTGGTTTGCGGACGGAGGAGATTGATTATGGCCTGTCTTGCTACCCTTAAACAAGAAATCAAAGCAGTTGAACGGATTTTCTCCAAGGACCATGACCGATTCCAAGTGATTACCGCAAGTGTGGACGAATTATCGTGTAGATTTATTGGGAAAAATGGACGCAAACATGATATCACTGCCAACATTACGGTAAACGAAAGACAGCGGGACAGGAAACCCTAATTATTATCTTTTGTGGGTGTTTTTTTAGGAAACCTATCCCCATACACCTCCAGTATGGTTCGCAGATTCCGAGGATTTGACAATAACAGGATCAGTGGAAAGATTACAACATACGACAGGATTAGATAACCATGTCATATCTCAAGTTGGAATTCTTGTCAAAGAACTTTGTAAAGCCCAAGGTCTTCAAGAGCCAAGCCAAGATCTCGAAAAGCTATCTTGTGATCCTTTCCTAGCATCAGCAGATTCTTCTAGTTCTTCGAAATCTGGCTCAGGCTCTAGTTCAAATGATAATGGTTCATCAGAAGATATGGACATGGAGTATGAGTTTGATGATGATGAAGAGGAAGAAGAAGAAGAAAACGAAGGTGAGGCTGTTGCTCAAATCAACTATAAAAATTGTTCAAATACACATAGTTAATAATTATTTGTCTAATCCAGATACCGAAGAAGATGACTTAGAACTGGAAGACGAGTCAGCCAATAAAAACAAAGAAAAGGAAGGATTGGACAGTGAGCATATTGCGACATTGGAAAGATTGAAAGCAAATCAACGGCAGGATTATTTACATGGAACGGTCACTGGTTCAGTACAGGCTTCTGATAGGCTGATGAAAGAATTGAGAGATATTTACAGATCGGAAACATTTAAAAAAGGTTCTTTTTCTTCATTTCTTTTTCATATCTTTATTTTTTTTATTACAATGCTTTGTTATTTGATTTTAGGGAGTTACACCATCGAGTTGGTTAATGATAGCTTATACGACTGGAATATAAAATTAAAAGGCGTCGATAAAGATTCTCCGTTATATGGAGATTTGATTACCTTAAAAGAAAAAGAAGGAAAGGATTTTATTTTATTAAATATGACATTTAAGGTAAACTATTTATTTGTAAACATACTGTAGCATTAATTTTTAAACTGAAATTACAGGAAAACTATCCATTTGAACCACCGTTTGTCAGAGTTGTTCATCCGATAATGACGGGAGGTTATGTACTTGTGGGAGGTGCAATATGCATGGAGTTGTTGACTAAGCAAGGCTGGAGTTCAGCATATACTGTGGAGGCTGTGATTTTGCAGCTTGCAGCCACTTTTGTAAAGGGAAAAGCACGCATACATTTCGGCACCAGTAAAGTTCCCCAGTCTTCGGTAAGTAGACACAAAATATTGGGTAATTACATTTCTTTCATTTTAAATTTAAATTTCAGACTGGACAATATAGCTTGGCAAGAGCACAGCAATCGTATAAATCTTTGGTTTCCATCCATGAGAAAAATGGCTGGTACACGCCTCCAAAATCCGATGGTTAACTAAGAATCAGTTGCTCAGCCCCAAGTTCGCATGTTTTCCCCTATTAATTAGTCGCCGCAAACTCCGTTTACGAGATTGTTACTGATCATGTTAGTATACATATTCCGTGCATTTTGTGAAAATCACACCATATTTTAATCTCCCGAATCGCAATTTTAGCAAAAAACTGAATCGGAAAAAATATCGTTATTAGCCAAGTAAAAAACAAATCCACGTTCAAGTACAATTATTATAAAGTGTCACTGATTCAATAATATCACGAAATGCATCGGCTAATATAAAACAAATCTAGTGTGTATTGTTTATTGTACGAAGACTGATATCTCGATATTTTAACCCACTAAATACAACAGTACCACATCGGAACATAAATCAGTGAAATTATTGTGGCGTCAATAAGTTTTAAAGCTAGTAAAAACCGTTCAAAAATTATTTGCCTTTAACTTTTGTTTATTATTATTATTATTATAATAAAAACCGCAGTAAGTCTCCATAATGTGTTTACAATCACATATTTATAAATTTTTAATTATTATTTGGCGAGAAACTCAACGTATGAGTAGCAGCACTCGAGTCAATAATAAAATGGTGATTTCCACAAATAATTTTATTATTACTTATCAATTGTGAAGAAAATACCGATTTTAATTTATATCCCAGTTATACAGCAATATCAAACAAAAAGGATAACTCCTGAATTCCTGCTAGTGCTAAAACCTGTATTATGTAAACAATTACCATCAGAAAGTACTTGAGAAAGTATTGTATGAAACTCCTTTTTTTTGTTGCATTTTGTAGTACAAAATTTGTACAACCAAAATCTAAGCAATATTTGGGTGATCAAAAAATGTCCTTAATTAATAATTATGGCTCTAAAATATACAAAACGCCTGATGTCGGTTTATTACATCGAAAATATTTAAAAATTTAGGAATCTACACATTAATATGACGTAAATTCAAGAATGATTTCCTTCCATTATAAAATTGACCTAGATTTTGTACTTGTAAGTTAATCTGCTTAATAATTGACATTATTATTGTACCATTAATTTAAGCTAAAGAAAATCGTCTACAATAGGGGTTATGCATTTTTTGGTATAGATTCAATTATTGAATTTGTTGCAGAAACATATAAAAGACTCTGTGTAAAAATCTACTATTCGATGATACTACAAACAAAAAATAATTTTAAGTCATTTTGTCTGGGATTAAGAAACTCAATTTGTTTGTTCAGTTTAGAAATGCTGTGATGGAATAAACAAATGGGTTTAATTAAATAACAAATGTTGTGTTGTTTGAGCATACTTTTGGCATCATATCACATAATACCAAATCTCTTGACAACTTATGCCAAATTGGCATTACCAAAATATTATGTAGTGCAAAACGTTTCTCAGTGTGAATATCATTTATATTGTGATGTAAATATATGGATTGTTTACTTGCTGCTTATTTAATCGCTGGGAATAATGTTCTTGCCAAAAATTAACGCAACCAAACCCAAACAACATTTAATCAAAAATGAGGAAAGTCACCTTTCTTCCTCCATGTTCAGCACTCCAAATGCAAAACTCCCAAAGCTCAAAGTCAAATCCCCTTCCAACAAGTTTTCAAATGAAGAGTTTGATTATGCCCGAGGAAACATGCCACTTCCCCCTTTAAAATCGACCAAACTAGAGCAAAGAAACCAAGAAGCTTTATTATTCTCAAATAATTTGACCAACAAACAGTCTGACCGTCTTAGCATGGAAATTGATAAAAAACTCTCATCCGTTCAACATTCTTTTAAAAACTTTGAAAAACAATGCAATTCGATTAATACTTTTCAAGATGCTGTACGTCGCTCTGCGTTTGATTCAATTAAAAATACGTCTACCACAAGTGCAACAACTTCCCTTCATTCTAAAATAGGTCGGACTTTGTAATTCGATTGGAAATTGCTTGTATACAATATTAATTTATCCATGTAGGTGGAAATAGTATCAGTGTAGAAATGTATCAAAAATTCATTGGGAAAGCAGAGACTGAGGATGAGGCAGAAAGCATTGCAGTGGATGACAACTTGACACAAACCACAAGTAGAACTAAAAGCTTCCGACAGCAAAACTTAGCAGAAGAAACGGGAGAAAGTTTTGGTGAAGACTTGGAAATTTGTGGTTCCTTATTGAATTCATCAATCACAGTATCCCAGCCTTTGAACAATCATTTTTGTGATAACGAATCACCACGAAGTTCGGCAATCATGGATCATGGATGGATCAGTGAAAATCTTAGTGATAAAGCGTACTAAAAATCTTGTTTTTTTTTTTAAATCTGCCCTTTTTGCATAGAAGGCTTCTACATAATCAACTTTAGCATTTAAATTTGAAGTTCATGGCTTTGATTGTAAATCAATAAAAAATATGACCTTTTTCTTTTCAGGTTCTTTACCAAGCTAAAAATCAAAGATAGCCAAGCGAATAGAAGCATGCAAAGAATGCAGAATCGTGCAAACAAAGTCCAACGCCATATTGAGATGGATAAGCAAAAGGCCAAACTGGATGTAAAAACTGCAAAACCATTCTACAAACCTCGACATCAAATGAATGCCACGGTGGGAAATTTTATAGTATCATGACTAACATAAAATAACCGAAAAGGTCAAATGCTTTCACCCACTTGCATATAAAATATATTATGTTCTATGCTACATAGGAACTCATGGGTTTCCTGCAAGCTAATGGTGGAAGAACTGGAAGCTGGAATCCTTCAGGTTCATATGCGACATTTATTTCTGTCACATTTTTATGCCCAGACAATCATGTCTACTTAAAAAGTGTTCACAAAGAATTTGCCTAGCAAGACAAGCTAAACACAGTTATTAGAAAAAGGTTTTACTGACCTATTTTAGTTAACTAATTACAAAATTAAAATTTTTCTTGCAACCTTTTCAAACATTTTGTCATCTTGCTAGGCAAGTTTGTCTATACATTTTTTCCAAACATGTAGAATTGTCTTCGGACATATATTTGTCCGGGCGTAAAAGCCATGGGCATATTTTTCATGTAATTGAGTCCTTTTCAGACCACGCCAAGTTTCTCAAAATGTATAACATTTGGAAAGGAGTCTCTGAGCTTATAGTTGAGAAAACAATTCTAGAACTTCCACGTAAGCGAAAAGGATTCTAACAATATATTTTAAAAAAAATTAGTCAGTTTTCTCATAATAAATTATTAATGACAACTTCAACCTAATAAATGCTTATTGCATACATTCATGAGCTTTGTCATAAAACAAAACTGTTATATGTTTTGCAGACAAGAAGGCTCATGAGATTGTGGCTCACTTAAAATGGTATGAGGAATACAGCTCCTTGATAGAATCGCATAAAAATCAGGTCCGAAAGTGGGACGAAGGAAAGAGACCAGTGAGACAGATGATTTATCAAATGGCAACGGAAGATCGGCGGACTAAATTGGAGGATGAAAAACGACGGTTGGAACACATGAAAAATGAAAGGGTGAAAGAGGGAGAAAGGTCCAGGGAAAGGGCTTGTAGGTGGAAAGTAAGTAAAACTTGTGTAATTGGACATTGCTCTTATTATCATCTTTATTTTTATTCATCCATATTTTGTACCTCTTGTTTTTTTTTGCTTTCTTGATTAGGACTTGAAGGAAAAGTCAAAGCCTACGACTGCGGTTCAAATAGAAGTAGATGCTCATGGATTACGAAAAGAAATGCTAAATTTAGCTGATAGAATTCAATCAATGACTCGGCCTTTTGCAAAATCTGCGAGTACAACCAAATTATTAAAACCTCCCCCTCCCCCCAGACACTTGCACTCAGCAAACATTATTAAATCATCTATTGGAACATTTAAAGAAGGGAATGAAGAGCATAACAGTAGATTAAAAAGTGCCAGAAGAGAAAATAAAATTGGACATATCAAATTGCCCCCGCTGAATAACGGCAGTGAAAGGTTTTAATTGCTCGTCTTTCTTTTTTTAGTAATGACTTATAATAATTACTTAATTCTATTCGTCTGTCATGCAGGAAAATGTCTGCGGACATATCAAATGACGATCAAAACGATTCAGATTCTGATATAGCTGACCAACTCGATGATACTTCCAAAACCTTTTCAAGTAAAAGTCGGGAAATGGTAAGGAGTTTATTTTCTTTTAGTTGGCTAAAAAGTAAGTAATGCAAAAAGTATGCTGCATACTTTATTAGCTCGCCATACCTGGAGAGCTATTGCTCTGGTCATGTCTGTCCGTCCGTCCGTCTGTCCGTCACGCTTTAATCCTATATGGGGCAAAGTGGACCGGTCCGTTTTGCCCCCGGTCCATTTT
>JAQIXN010000443.1:0-38887 GCA_034698145.1 Proisotoma minuta
AGTGATAGATGCGCCCCTGTTTATTAATAAAAAATATTATAATAATATAATTAACATTCGTGCTATTAAACTTTCTGTCTGAGCTTGTCTTATACCTGCTGAGCCCCCCACAAGAGCAAATGTCAAATTATTCTTGGGAAATTCTTGTCGTAAAAAATTCAGAGCCTTTTCTATGTCATCAACTTGTTTTGGGAAGCCTGGACTTGACCGATTAGCTGTTTAAATAAATAATATATTATAACAGCTTTATATATAATTTAGTGATGACATATTAAAATTTTTGGCACCTAGACGGTATTCCATGTTTGCAACTGCATGTTTTGGAAAAGCAGTGATAAACCATTTTGCAAAACCATTTTGAGACTTTTTATTTCCTCCGCTCCATCCTCCCCCTAGTTCATTTAATATTGAATATAATCAATTGTTTCAGGAATTTATAGAGGCTAACCATGTATGAGGACAATTATTTTGGAAATATTTCCTCCAGGCGGAATGTAAATATCCATAATGTTTTCGGAATCAGGGCCATAGCTTACATTTGTACGAGTCGACCATTGTCTACCTGAAATTATTACAATATACAAAAAAAATTGTTTGCAAATTAAATTTCGGATACTTACAATTCACTTGAAGAATATTTCCAGAAAGAACTAAAATTATTGATATCAAAATCATTTCAACTAAAATTCGGCAAGTATTTCTAGAGCTAGAAAACATGATAGCTAAATATGTATAAAGCATTGTATAAAATTAGAATCACGAAAATGTTTGCATGATTAAATAAATCCATTTTTTACGATTATTCTGTTGTATATAAGAGGTGCATGATTTTATCCACGACATGCAATAAATTTTTGTCATTTATTTATTAATCCTAAAAATAGTATTTTGTCCAAGAAAAATTTTGAAAGGACCAAAGTTAATGTTTACGAAATTTCCAATATGGAAAACAAATATAATTTTTTAAGACTTCTAAAAAACAATTTTGCAAAATCTCTTTCTTGATATTGCAAATTCAATTTTTTTTTTCAAATCGAATTTTGATAGGATGGCGAACCATTCGTGATTCGTCCATTTGTTGAACAAATTTTGTTCATACATTAACCAAATTGTATTACATTAAACTTTCATGTTCATATTGTTCATACCTTATTTGGGCATATCTGAATGCAGTTGGCTTTCAGCATTTCAAAATGTTCCAACCTGCTTTGTTCCTATCTATTTTCACTTGTATTTTTGTTTTTGGAAAACTGACTGAAGCCAACAATTTGTTTATTTTCAATTCAAATTTCTTTTCCGACTGCACTATTCAATTTGTCACAGATTTGAAAGTTATCAGAAACCAAGAAGTGGACGAGAGCAATGTGTTCTCAAAAGTTATCTCAAGTAACCCCCAAAGTCCATTAGTCCTTGATGACATATCCCAATGGAATATCAGCCATGGTTCGAGATCCTTTGACTTTTCTGAAGCTGACTCCACACCTTCTGTCTTTCATAAAACATTGCCCCGTATTTCGAAACAGCATAATAAAGATGTGGCAATAATTAAATTGTTTGATTTTGCTCGCTTTAAATTTGTAATGAGCGAATTCCGATATTCCAATGAAAAACCGAGCTACATTTTTCTCCAGTTGCATACAAAATATTTGAGGTATTCGGATATATCCAAGCTTATTTTCGGCATTTCAAAGTACTTCATTTTCACCCGCCTAAACGATACGAGCTTCAAAATTGCACATAACTTTGGCTTTATCAGCAAAGTCGAATCATTTACTAGCAATAGGATAAGAATAACAAGACTGGAAGATCTGAAGGGAATTTGGGACAATGGCGAGCGATTTATAGGCGAGCTCACAAAATCATCACACTCGACAAGTCCAAATATGATGAATCCCTTTATAATAATTACATTTGAAACTACCAAAGTTATTTCAAGGCCTTTGGAAAAATGGAGTGGATGTAGTGGACATTTTAAAAAGACACAAGAAGAATGCGTGCATGAGACAATCGCAAAGAAGTACAATTACAGCTATTCCCAAAATCGCATAATCATGGAAAAGATGGCTTTGAGCCAGTCTCATTTACTTACAAAGGACGGCAGCTCCTTCCATGTATTTAATTATGCAATCGATTTCGAACGGTTTGAAGTATTTACAGTTGTAGCTAAATGGGAAGCTTCTTCCAGTTTCGAGACTCTTTTCCTTCCTTTTGACCTCTGGACCTGGAACGGGATCCTCTTCACTATTGCATCTGTTGTAATAATATACTCAAAATCATGGACACCGGGCGACTTGATGCAGCAAATGTTTTGGACAATCTCAGTCATATTAGGACAAAATGATGGCAATTTCGAAAAAATGAAAGGATGGGGACTGCTCCCTTCCATCATCTTGTGGTACTTTGTGGCGCTTTTACTTGGAAATCTTTATCCAGGTTCCCTTTTCTCATGTCTGACAGAAACGTATCCACTCCCAGTCCCGTCCACGCTGAAGGAAATTATTGCTGCTAATATTTCAGTCCTTACAACATCCGGGAGACAATATTTCAGTTCTGATGAGATCTACCCAGTATTACACATGGAAGTATATTTAAAAGAAATGGAACAGGGTCCTTTCGCCGATGCTCTCAAGTCTGATACATTCCACAATCTCTTAAAAAAGATCGCAAACACTTCCCTCTATCTTACTGGCCAACGGTATAAAATGTTGGAAAACGTATCCAAAGGACTCCCCGTAAACGTCCTTTCTGTGGCAATTACTGGAGATATTTCCACTTTTAACAATCAACGCGTCATAGATTCCAAAATATTTACGGTGTTGGACCAGCGACAAGAGTTTGAGATGATGATGGAAGGGGCTGCCTTGTTAATAAATCTGCGATAATAAAAAGTCGTGAAGATCTCCCATTTGTGACCCAGGCATTTTGGAATGGGAGGTTGGACCTTTTTGCAATTTTGTACTCCAAGGGGTTATCAAGACTGGAACAGTCTGGGATATACGATAAATGGGGTCATTTGGAGAAATTGAATGCGCGTCTAAAAAATGCAAAGGACAAGTTGTCTGATGCGGAATACAGATTGATATTTGCCCGAAGTTTGTTCACCATGAAAAGAGAAATACAATTTGCGGAAAATACACCCGTCTCATTTGAAATAATGAAGGTAACATTTTATGCGTGTGTTGCGTTAATTTTACTGGGCATACTAACATTTAGTATCGAAAATTATGAAACAATTCGAACGGGAATTAGGAGATGTTTTATGCAAATTGTTGATACAACTAGACAAGCCAAAAAAATGCTTGTTAGAAAGCTTTGTACAAAAAAGAGTAAAATATCTGCATTGTAACATTTATAAGTATGACTCTTGTTAATTTGTCTGTACATGCAATTAAAATGGTGTTTTAACTTTAACTACAACATAACATTATAAATTATATTATCAATAACTTAATTAAATCCAGTTTTGTTGACTTTATTGCTATCGCCAAGTATTTGTCTGCTGACCTCTGCTGCTTTATAAATTCAAATAAACAATGCAAAACTAAATGTCTGTGTGAAATGCATAGTTTTATAGTTTATTGCTGAAATGCTAATCAAAATCAAGGTTTATGGAACATGATATTTAAAAGCCACTTTTATTTAAAAGCCATCGACAGTTCATTGCAGTCTTTGATTCGAAATCCTAAAATGCATATGCATTTTTACAATTCAATAGTATTTATTTTGTCAGCAGCTATATTTCAAACGGAATGTAAGTGTGCATACTTAATGAAATATATATTTACTTCACTTAAAATATCATCTTCGTATATACATAGGTCAGAATTTCAACACTCGACTAAACGTAAGCTATGCTGCCAACTCTGCCAACATCGTGGATATCTACACCCCACACTCAACGGTTGACGTTTCAAGAGTAATTTTGCTGGTACATGGTGGGGGCTGGTATTCAGGAAATAAAGGGCAACTCGACGACCTCGCAATTTGGTTTATAAACACTTTTCCAAATTATGTAGTTGCAAACATGGAGTACAGGTTAGGTATGCATTTCAGAAAAAAATCTTCATATATATATAACCTCATATTTGCTTTAAAGGGACGTGGTCTAAACCCGGATTTCCGAAACAAATTGATGACATTGAACAAGTTATGAATTTCTTGAGAAATGAATTCCCCGAAAATAGTTTATCATTTTCGCTGGTGGGATTGAGTGCAGGGGCCCACCTCTCCCTTTTATATGGCTACTCGAGGGATGCGCGTTCAAATAAAAGTATCAAAGTTTTAGTGGACTTTTTTGGACCTACCGATTTTACTCATGCCAGCTACTCTTTGAATTTTGCCATTCAATTTATTTTCATCTTTAATCTCGTTGGTCCACATTTATACTTTCAATGTCCGAAAAAATATAACGAAACAAGTCCTGTGAAATATGTGACTGCAGATGTCCCTGCGACAATTGGCTTTTATGGCAGATCTGATGCCTTAATCCCATCTGTTCAAGCGACACTTTTGCAAAAAGCTCTCAAAAAAGCTGGAGTTCCAAACAAGTTTACGGAATATCCGGGAGGACACGGAAACTGGGATGAAAAGTATTGGATTGATGCAAAGGAACAAATTGTAAAATTCTTTGAGGACAATTGGAAATGATTTAAATTGTTTTTATTTGGGTTGTGCATTTATGATTGAAATAAATTAGCGTTGATACTTAAATATGTACATTGTTTTAATTATTTTAATCCTTCCTAATTCCAATTATCTCCCAAAAACTTTATAATTTGACCTGCCAAATCTACCCAATAATTAAAAGCCCAATCTCCGTGACCGCCATTATATACAGTGAACTTATTTTTGACCCCAGCCTTGTTTAGAGCATCTTGTAGCAACGTCGCTTGAACAGTGGGGATTAAGGGATCCAAGTTGCCATAAAATGAAATCGTGGCAGGGACATCTGCAGTCACAAACTTGACAGGACTTGTCTCATGATATTTCTCAGGACATTGAAAATAAAAACAGGGGCCCACAAGATTAAATACGATCATATACTGAATAAACAAGTTGGATGTGTAACTTGTGTGGGTCAGGTCAGTAGGTCCCACTACATCCATCACAACTTTGACACTTTTGTTTGAACGCGCGTCTCTTGAATATGAATACAAAAGGGACAAGTGCGCCCCAGCGCTTTCTCCATACAGACCAAATGTTAAATCGTTTTGGGGAAATTCGCGGCGGAGAAAGTTGAGGGCTGCTTCGATATCGTCAACTTGTTTACTGAAACCCGGACTTGACCAGGTTCCAAGCCTATACTCCATATTAACTACTGTATGAGCTGGAAATGTGGTTTTGAACCAAGTAGCTTTATCATTCAAAGATTCTTTTGCTCCTCCAGACCAACCACCTCCTATATTTAATATAATTAGTAAAAGTTTAAATGTTTGAATAATCTTATTGCTTACCATGTATTAGGACAATTATTTTTGAAACTGGAATGCTCGAATTCAAAGGGGTATAAATGTCCAAGATATTTGCAGGATCTGGGCCATAACTTACATTGAACCGAGTGTTGTATCCTTGACCTAAACGACAAATTATTATATTTCAAAAAATGTTTTGAAATAACTTACATTCCCCTTCAAATACACTTCCCGAAATAATCAGGAGAAATAGCGAACCTATAAAAATCATGCTGGAAAATTTGCAGGTGAATCCTTTGATGAAATATGATACTGTATCATAACGGATCAGAATCCGCTTTTAAATATGCTTCTGGGAAATTACGTGACAGCACATAATTGAAGTGTTATTGACATGCAAAATAAATTTTAAGCAGATGCCAATTTATTATGTCAAAATGTTTGTTTAGAAGCAAGAATAACATTGTAATAAAAATTTGTTACGAAACGTCTGAAAATATTTTGGAATAACTGGAAAATTTATGATCTGTCTGCTTGCGGATGTTTTTAATTTATACCTACGCATTACGTAATACGTCCATCTTGGATGACCCAATTTTATTTCATAATTACATCAAACTGATTGTAAATAATGTTTCGAATTGCATACAAATTCTATCCAAAAATAACTCGAAAATATTTTTATTTTAAAGGATACATGAATAAATGCATGAGAAAAAAATAGAAGCGTCCATTTCAGGCGCCAAAATCGAATGCTGTTCGTTTGATGCACGAGAAGCTTATAAGCTACTTTTTGAGCCCGAGAATCCTTGACCCTTACTAATTGACATTATAACTAAAAAAGACATGGAATTTGAAGATATTCAAAACTGGATTTCAAAAGTAGATCCGTCCTACGGAATCGGGGAACCTGAAGAAGAGCTTGATGTCACCGAGGACGAAAAAGGAGAACAACGTTGTCGTCTTAAAAAGACTAACGACCTCATCCTTCTCGGTCAATTCGTCACTCATTCCGACAGATTAGGATCTTCCGATGGACCCAAGGCAATGGGACATATCGTCACAAAGGACGCTTTTTACTTGGGCCTCGGAGGCGCAATTATAAATCCCGGGCATTTTTACATCAATCCTCTTCAAACCTGGAACGCTCTCGAGGAAATGATGGGGAATATGGGGCAAGTATTTAAAAGACGTGAATTGATTCTAAGTTTTTTTAAAAATTAATAATTGGTTTTAGGGAAAATTATGCAAAGATGGCTTTGAGTCCTTCAAACTCTTCAATGCCTTGGGATGGGCATTTGACACCCGGCTTTTTCGTTGTCGCCAAATTTCAAAATGAATATCATCGTGCTCAAATTATTGAGGTTTTGGGACTTGGAAAATACAAGGTCAGATTGATCGATTATGGTGAAGAAATAATCGTGCCAATTACAGAAATCCGATATCTTCTCCGAAAATTTTGGGAAATGGTCCGACCCCAAGCCATTCGTTGCACTGTCAAATTGTTTTTCTTTGGAGAGAAAACATGGACTCCAGAAGAGACTGACAAATTCCGGAAAGAGATTTTCAACAAGACGTTGGCCCTTCATTTTAAACGAGGGATCAGGATTAGCGAGGTAAATAAATTAATCCATTTGACTTTGAACATTATGACTACATTTTTCAGGATGAGATGGAATGGGAAGTATTTGTCCACATCTATGACGAGGATTCCAAGAAAATCGTGAAATTTCACGTTGAGCGAGACATAATAGACCCTGATAGCTGGGAACTGACAGACAGGAACATCAGCCCTAAAATCTCTCTTTTCGTCTAATTTCTAGTTTGATTACTCTCTAGATTTTTTAAGAATCAATAATAATTTGTAAAAATGCAAGCCATTTATGTATAGTTTATAGTTTCTCATCTCAAAAACACTTTCTCATCTGTATTTAAAAACCTCTAAGATATTTAGCAATTGTCGTACAAAATCATGTCCCTCTGGACCAAGTATGTTCAAATTGTCCAGCAGGGACGAGACGTTGGACATGACACATGACGCAAAGTTGTGGCTGTGTGAAAGAAGAAGTGTAAGGCGTGGAATCTCTGCTGCACTCTGCTGACGAGTTGTGTATAGCGTTTGGATGTAAAAAAGTCCAGTCAGTGACTGCTCTTCACTTCACCAACAACAACTCTCTCGTATAAAAGATGTGATGCTTTAGTTGCTTGGGGCAGTGGACTCTATAACCACACAATGCGTTAACATTATGGAACTATTTAAATTAAGTGTGTGACAAGTGCAAAGTTAAAATAAGTTAAGTCTAATTAATTGCTCAAGTTTTCCGGGTCCAGAAAAAATATTCAGCCACAGCTTAGGATTTGTTTTAATAATATTGCCCGATAACCGCAAATTTCAATTGTATTGTATTGTGAGAGGAAATGGGCAAATGATAACGTGACCTCACCCAATTTACTATTAAGACTGATTTAATTTAACCATTCCAAGTTTTACAACGCCAAAAGACACAACGCAAAGCAACAAAGTAAAGTTAATTGCAATTTAAGTTAAGTTTGCAAAGCCACTCGTCAACTTCAATTTTGAAGCGGATGTGTTTTGTTTATCTCTCATGAGCTCATACTTTAACAAATGGTTCAAATTAACAACAGCAAATTTCCCAAAAGATTAAGATAAGGTCCATTATATTTGTTTTTTGTGCAATATTGTTTACGACGGTGCAAAAATAGTTGTGGTGCGAGTTGACGAAATCGAATTGGAATTTGGAAATAAATTGACAAAATGAGGTAAGTTTAGTTTAAAATAGTTTATTTTACTGACACCCTGTAATTTAAGCAAGAGAAGAGGAAAGATTGAGTTAATTTAAGTTTGCACATAATTTGAGCAGGCCATTAACGCATCTTTAGAACAATTAGCTCTCGCGTGGCACCGGAACACTTAAGAACGTGTGTTTTGGGCAAAGGACATTGGCTTTGGTTTGTAGTGTGATCCCATGGCATTGATCCACGTTCGGTCAACGTCCCACCCACAACACAATTCGGGATTCGGGAATCTTTCGGGAGAAAAGAAAGATTTCATTCCGAAATAGGCTAAAGTGGGGAGTCGAGAGTTTGTAAACCGAAACCCGAAAAGTGGGTATTTCAGAATGAATTTTGTCCCAAACTATGTCAAGTTTTTTATCGGATAATGATCATGATTGGATTGAGGATCTTTGGGCTTTCTTAAGACAGCAAAGTTTTCCCTTTCGCTAATGGAATAAAGTTAAGCTGACCATTGTATTGTTCGCTTGGTTGGTTTGAGTTGTTGGCACTTTTGCTTTCTTCCCAGAATTGTTTCAGCATTCCAAATCTGGAGAAAGGCGACCGACACCCTCAAATAGTGTAAGGGGTGGCCAAAAAGTAGGCATGTCTTGCATATATATATTATTTCTATATATAGATGGGGAGAAAGTAAAGGGAAGTGGTCTTACGTACTTTCTCTTTTCTTGGAAGAATAAAGACTAAGCTGTATAAGTCTATAAGCTATATAAGAAGTATGACGTTTGTTGGTTACCACCACTGACTATAATTCCTGGGAGAAGAAGAATTTCTCTGCAAAAGTATGTAGAAAGAAGAAGAGGAAATGAAAAATAGTCTTGTATAGTTTCTTCCTCCCTTAGCGAGGCTGTTATTCAATAAAAGAGCCTCAAAGTGTTTGCTTCAATTTCGTCCAAAACTTATGAGGAGAGAGATAATCTACTTTCACTTACTTAGTTTGCTACCCATAATACCTGGGTTTATTTAAACTGATTTGAACAGTGTCCTAGATAAGACCTTTTATGTCTCTCTCTTCCTGTCACTGAATTATTGAATCACATTTGTTCTTCTTCCGGATGTCAGTCAAACTCCTCGCTCCCAAACTTTCTTCTTCCGGCAGTATGCAAATTGTTGAAATGTTTAAATGAGTTTTGGTTTGGTGTGAAAATGAAAGGCTCTTGTTTTTAATTTTCCGGTCACTTCTTGAGTAGCTTCCAGTGTTCTGGTTAATGTTTCCTTTTCTCTTCCAAGTTTTTCTGCAATACTGAATATTTAGCTTCTCCAAAACAAAACGTCATTTACTTCACTCATCCCTGTTGGGCCATAAAATAAAACAGGATTCAACAACTTAAGGAAATGAGAATGCTAAAAAAGCAAACAAATCCAAAATCCACGTGTTCAATATCCTTTCAGCTTCTCCCCAATTTGTTCGAGTGTCAATAAAAAGTGGCAAATGTGCAGCATCAGTTTGTATTATCTCCATATCCGGTAAATTCGGCAATTTTTCGGCACGTGCAATTTTACAGAAGCCAGAAATACAAACTGCATCTATTTTGTGTTCAGTTTCAGTTTTGCTTTAGGCCAGGCTCATTCATTTAAAGGAAAATAGAACAAATTGGACATTTTTTGAATTCTCAATTTTGCAACCAACAAATTATTATTCAACTCTGCAAATTAGAGTCATGAAGTTTAATAGGTAAGGTTTTTAGCTCCACATTAAATTACCGACAGAATTATTATTAACCATAGTCAAGTTTAACGACGGATCGTGAACTTGCAAATTATGTGCGAGAGAAACGAATTACAATATCCTTTTGATTAGTCCATCCAATTTTTGCAATGTCACGTAGTCACGAAAAATTAATTTGCATTAAATTATCAAATAGTAGCCCTCACCTCGTATAAAAAACCAAATCAAATCGAAATATGTTTGATGGACCCTCCACCACTTCCTCTTTCTTTCTATTTGCTTAACAAGCAAGTTGATTTTTTATAACAGTTTAACATGACACATTGCATTATCCATCTGGCTAAAGAAGTGATTCATATTCAAAGAGATCTGTTTTTTCCACCCGACTCGTTTTTTGATTGTCATCTTTTGTCATTGTCATTCCCTTTTTGTGGTTTCAACAGTCAAAGAGAACCAAAGGTTATTGCAAAACAAAATTTGCCTGTTTTTGTGACAGTGGCCAGTTTTAAATGCCTCTAATATATTTTTATTGCTTTATTGCTGCCTTTTGATAAACCACAAAGGACCAAACTAGCTGTGACGTGTTACGGTTTTGAATTTGAATAAATGCATTATTTGTGTATTTGACCAGGCAATTTTAATAAGTTTACAACAACCTTCGTCAAATATTTCGTGATCGCAGTTTTCGTGACTGGATTTAACTTTCAGTTTCCGTTCCCTCTGTTTTAGAACATTTTACAAGTGAACGAACAAAAGAAAACATTTGCGAAAGGTTTCAAATTTCAAAGGGAAACGGTTTTCATTTCACTGCAAAAAATCTTGCATCTGTCTGTCAAAGCTTATAATGTTTACCCTTCACCTTTTCCTCGCCATTTTCCTCTTATCTTGTTTGTTTTAAGCTAATAACTGTTTGTTTACTTTTAAAAAAATTGTGTGTTGATATTACAAATTGTAATAGTCGTGTTTAGTACAGCTAAAAATTTGCTACAGTTTATTTTGCGGTCACCTAAATAATAACTGTTTTGGTAATGCCTTGGGTAATCACACTTTAACACGAGGCCGTAGTTCTCAGGTTCTCATGTAATAATAAAGATAATGTTGGTAATTATGGTTTGTCTTCTTTTTCCACACTGTAATTTACTTTGAGCCAACAAATCTGCGTTGTAATGTAATACGAGAAATATGCATGCTAATGCTATCAAATTACAACGAGAAAAGGCATTTTCATTTCATTTTATCATCCTTGCAAATTTTATATTAAACTAAAGAATCTCCAATGTGTAAAAGTAATATAACGCCACAAAACCAAAATAAAATCCATGTCAGTCCTATCGATCAACTCTGTGCTGTGACTCAACTTCGTGACCAGCCCCTTTTTGCAAACCTGTAAAGGGAAGAGAAGATTCTCAATTCGCAAATCTATATGAGTCACCTTTTCTTCTACTTTCTTTCTCTTTTCTCTCAGACAATTTTCCCCTCCATTGAAACCGGAATAACATCAAAGAATAAAGAATTTCAGCATCTTGGCAAATTAAATTTCATTTTTATTCTCCTTCCCTTTTATACAGCCCGAAGTTGGCTTTGGCTGGGCTAATTGAGTGTGAGTTTAGTATTTTTTCCCACTGTGTTTCTAATGCATTATTCAATCTTGGGAAAGGAAAACATTGGGCATGTAGCAATTGTAGCAGTTTTGGATTTTGGGAGCTGTAAATGTTCCCCTTTGGGAGAAGAAGGTTGGGAAAGGGCTTATCCTCGTTCTGTGCTGGAAAGGTCTGAAAGTAGTGCAGGGAAAGCAAACTTTGTACGAGGGAGCAGATCTTTCTCCTACATTGAATTGTACAAGCTTATCGATCGGCAAGTGCCTAAAATGTTCCATAAATAAGTCCTCCCATCCATCCCTTTAATAACTTCCTACTTATCTACTTATTACCCACTCACTCTCATTATTGAAAGGAAAGCTAATTAGAGTGGAATGGAACAAAAGGAAGAGTGTGGGAGAAAGCTCCTTTTCTACAAATGACAGAGCTCGTTCAATCAAAGAATGTTTTGCCTCGTCAACTGGATTTATTTCGCAATTCATCAATTTAATTCGTGAATTAAAGGCTAAAGGTTGAATCTTTTTATTTCACCATCACCACACCAGCCAATCGAATGAATCGATCTTGCAGTTGGGTTTGAGTAACGCAGTAGCATTTGCTAATTTATACATCCTTCTTCATTTTACTTAATCTACTTTCTGTAGTCTTTGGATGTTTGCATTTATATCGGATTATCTCTGTCACGTTTTTACTCGAGTGGAAAGGAAAAATGTGATCCAAGTTGCAAAAGCAAAAGATAAGAAGATGTAGTAGATATAGACTGATATAGTATATTGGTTTAAGAACATTAGCATACAAATGTCTTTTGCACTTTGACTCATCCTTTCACCTTTCCCTCTTCTAATGATGTGATAAGGGAACCAACAAACTATAAAACCTGGGGGCTATTAACCATAATTCATCTTCATATCCAACGCTAACATCGTTATTTCCTGGATGATGGAAATTTAGTTTGCTCTACAATAATTGCCTCAACATAGTTATTTCGCAGGGAATTGGATATCATGATAAAGGAAACGTCGATCTCATTTAATAAAAGGAATTGACTTTATTTATTGGACAAGTCATTAGATTTTCACCCTTTTGCTTGGCTGTCACCCGCATCTACGAAATGTTTAATGCGTGGGGAGTCCATTGTAATGGTGTACTTTAGTAGTTGAACGCATTGTTTGTTTCCTTGTTTGTTCATTAGTTTTCTGTTTGACTTTTAGCTAGATCCATTAAATTACCAGCAGCAGCAGTGTTCATACTTTATTTAGCTCACAGACTCAAACTGACTTGACTAATTTTTGCATTATTAATCCCATGCGTGGAGCAAACCCAGATTTTTCTTTGCTTATGTATGTTTGGAATTTTAAGCGTTAGTTTGTTTTGCTAAGCTGATTAACTTTTTTTCTCTCTGTATGATATAATTAGGAATGTTTGAATTGGGAATATTTAAAGTTGTCTGTGTGCGTATAAAATTGGGGTTCGTGCTGGGCGCTGGGTTGGGTCTTGGCTCTTGCATCGATTAATGGATTTTGTGAACCATATCACGGTCATCACATCAGTTGATCTCTAGTTATTGCATTGCTATTATTGCTCATGACATGACAGCCAGGGCGTAGGGTTAATTCCAATGTTAACCTACACATACATAACATACATAACATAGGGTAGAATAGATTGTTTGGCTACTTTGTTTCTGGGCTATGAAAGTATATCAATTACAATTTAATCCGTTCAAACTTTCATTTGCTTTTGCCTGAAGTCGACCGTAATTGCAAACAACGATTTCCTGGCAATTATATAAAGGGCTTCTAATTTTTCTACCGAATTATTTATCATCGTGTGTTTCATAAGTTTCATTCGTCCTCCTTTTCCCTTCATTAAGGATTCGCATAGGAATAGATTATTATCCAAGGAAAATCCACTTTATCAGGAATTTTGAGGCAAGTTGAGTTGTGACATGACATTGTCACTCCCATGGGCCCCTGGCTGGTGATTCTCTCTCCTATATTATATACCACCACTACTTCTACTACCAATAACTTTGTTGGTGAAAGAAGTAAAGTTATGTTCGCTTGGTTTGGTTGGTAAGAAGAGGGGAGGAAAGGGCAGGAAAAGACATTTTTTACACCCTGACATTTCCCCACTAGCAAATATGATTGAACCAAATTTTTATTTCCCAATGAAGATGAAGCACCGACGAGTTTAACTAATGCCCTCATAAGTATTTCCTACGAATAATTTATCATAAAAATTTTCCTTCCTATTTCTTTTCGGGTTGGTTTACCATCATTTCCTTCATAATATTTGGATTTGTTTGATTTCCCGTTAAATAAACCGCAGCAAAATAACATTTTATGAAAAATGTGGTCTCTTTCTTGTAAAATGTAAAGGTTGCTTTGTCCACATATGGCAAAGTGATGCTAAAAGCGTGCCTTTAAATGTAGTAATGACAGGGCGTCTTGTTTTCCCTTTCAGAAGCCTTGTACTCTGTAAGCATCCAGCACGTTCTTTCCAGAAACAGGATGACTGATAATTTTAACTCATGCTACATTTCTTGTGCCAGCAGAGCAAATATTTTGTAGCCTCCCTCAACTCTTGACTCTTCAAATATTATGTTGTATCTTTATTGTTTTGCAAGCTTGATGTTTGTGCTCCAGATTTCCAGCATTAAAACATTAACGCTGTCAATATAGATTTTGGAGAATAATTCTACTCTACTACATACTAGTTTTGTTTAACTCTCATTTGTTTCCCTAAACTAATGAAACAAAGTGGAGCAGATAGTTTTATATAATCTTTCCCCACTGCAGAAAGAGATCTTTAATAACTTAAAGTGCTGGTGGTGCAAGCACCTGGCACTGATGGACATCTGCCCTATTCTCTCCCTAAAACTTACTACTTACGACCATTACAACTTTGAACACTCTATTGATTCCCTTACAAAGGAGCTTGACAAGAAATGTAGCGCTATTTATGTAATATGTATGTCCGGCTGTTATTTTCCCAGATTCGATATTTTACGTAATGACTGCGTTTTATCACTCGCCTTCTAAATTAGCACATCCTTTCATTTGAGCTCTGTTCATTAGTTCATGGAGCAATTGGAAAATTTAATATTGTTTGCTCCGTGTAAATATGTATGTGGGCGAGGAACATTGAACAAATATAACAACTACCCGCAATGAAATGAAAGGTTTTTTTCTTTGATTTGGTGTAGAGAAATCAGTTCTTGTGATGTTTTGCTTTGTATCCCAAATGACTTTTGCCCTTTATCGTGTGATATTTCACATAAGACTTCAATTTGATGCTTTTATTTTGTCTACGTGAGTTTCACATTCAGCTCGATGACTTCATTCAATTGCTATCTCTCTATAAAAAATGTTTTTAGCAGTTTGTTATGTACGGAATTTATTGATATTGCTAAATTGCGACATAAATTTTTAGCGTTCCATTCCCGTTAACAATAAATCTAGTTGGCGTATAGTTGATATTTGAGAGAGAGGATAATTGACAATGGCAGTAGACAAATTGAGTCTGTTTTATTCAATTAAAATTAATGAACTGCTTGAGTCAGAATCTTCACAACACTTTCTGCAAGAAGAAACCCGAGAATTGATTTCACTCTTTTATATAAACTCTGGCAGTAGCATTTTTTATTTTATGATTCAGGCTCCAAGGACCAAAGAAGTAAATGAGAAGGCAATATTTCACTTCCTTTGGACAAATGTGGCATTATAAATGAAGTAGTGCTGAGTTTCGTAGCCTAATTTAATTTAATGAAATTCAGGACACGATCCCACACTATTGTTTTATACCCTGTTTGTTATAGACTTGACTCTTGAGCCACCAAAATCAATCTTTCTCTCACTCTTCGTGGAAACTTTTCCAATGATTATACAGGGTGTCAAATCAAATAATAATAGCCAATGAAAAATTAATATTTATTCCAATTCTCATGTTTGTTTTTTTTGTTTTTTTGCAGTGAGCAAAGCATAGCATCAGCCCGAGCTTCGGTGATGATATATGATGAGGCAAACAAGAAATGGGTTCCATCAGGAACTTCCTCAGGCTTATCAAAAGTTCACATTTACCACCACGTGGTCAACAGCACATACCGCGTCGTGGGTCGAAAGCTTCACGACCAAGAAGTCGTCATAAATTGTTCAATCCTTAAGGGTCTCAAATATAATCAAGCCACCCCCACATTCCATCAGTGGAGGGACAATAGACAAGTTTACGGGCTAAACTTTAGCAGTAAAGATGATGCAGAGTAAGTATATAAACAAATGAAATGAAGCTTGAATAAAGTTTAGAAAGTTTATTAAATATTTCCTTGTAATTGTAGAGCATTCGCTTATTCCATGATGTTGGCTGTAGACGCGCTCAATAATGCAACGCCTGGTCCACGACTAGCAATGAATTCTAATCACACAGCTCCACCCCCATTGAATAATCATCATCCTCATCCTCCCCCGGCGCATAATAATAACAACCACCATATCAGCGAAGAAGATATGGGCTATAGAACAATGACTAGAGAAGAAATAGCGACTATAACAGAACGGAGAATGTCACAACCGCAACAGCAAGGTATATAACTTTAATCGATTATGTATGTATGATTTTATAATGCCATGCTCTTTTTCATTTCAGTGGGAGTAATACCATCATTGAGCAGTCCTAATACACCAGTCGTAATTCAAAATCAGGGTCCTCCGACTCATCACCGGACAAATTCAGCCCCTCAACCTCCGCCCCCACCCCCAGCAATGCCAATTTCAAATGGACCTTCAGCAATAGCAGGACCGCCGCCACCACCTCCACCCATGCCAAATGGACCCTTATCTCGTGGAAATGATGGGGAAATGGGATCGTTAGCTGCAGCCCTAGCTCAAGCCCAGTTAAAGAAAGCCAATCGTCCTGCACCGGATGCAATAAGCACAACGAGTACTTCTAGCAGTAGTAGTAGTGGAAGTGCCAGCTCGGGCTCTCTTTACGGTACGCTGAGGGGACGAAACGGGATTGGGGCAGGGGACGCACCTCCAGCGACACCCGCAGGGGGAGCATCTTTAATGGACGAAATGGCAAAAACGCTCGCAAGACGAAGGGCCATGTGCAAAGAAAATTCAGCACCAAATCTTCCATCTCAAAATGGAACGGTAAATGATTTTATTTAGTCTGTTTTTTTAATCTGCTAAAAAGTGTATTTTATATAATAAATAAAATCGTTTTATTTTGTAAATTGTAGGAGGATACAGATTCTAAATCTGGAGTGGGAGTTGGTAAAATGAAAGAGTCTCCGCCATCTCCTAAAACAAATCAGAGAAAACGAACGGGGTCAGATACATCTTCTGGAATAGTAATGACAAATGGGGGCTCTACAAATGGCTATGATAGTGAAGCAGAGTCATTAAAACAACTGAAAGAAGAGATACTCAAAGAAGTTAGGAAAGAACTGTACAAAGTTAAAGCTGAAATTATTGATGGTATGTATGCAATATTCAATGTCAAATGTTGACTAAGTATGTATAAATTATGATTTCATTTATTACAGCCATTAAACTTGAGCTGAATAGAAGATAAGCGCTTTCCAATTTGATGATCGCATAACATCAACGAATTCCTTTAAAACAAAACAAACTGACGTCGCATCGGATCACCTACAAACTAAACCTCAAGAATCTGTTAAAATCTAAAAATTATAATTTGATGTAACATAACAATTATTCCTTTTTATGCATTTTTGTCCCTTATATAAAACAATGATAAGAAATTCCAATCATTCAAATAGGGCTGCGGTTTGTGTTCCTATGCTATGTAATTTGTTTGTACTCTAAAATACTTTGTGTTGAATCAGGGTAACGCCAAAACGAATCGCGATGATTGCTTTAATTTTTTTTACGTTTTTTGTATCTCTTTGTGTATGTGTATGTGCCGTTATGCATACAAACTTGATGTCAGTATTCTAATTAATTATGATTAATTACTGTGCCCTGCCTTTATTTGGTATATTAAATGATAAACGTTAAAAATATTAGGTTATATAAAAGATGTTTGGGGAAATGGCAAAATATATGAAAATTCATATGCACATTTGTAATATTAAATTGCTTGAATTTATATCGTAGTGTGTTCAATATTATATTTAACTCGACTAATTTTCAAATGACACAAATTAACAATGCCAAAAATTTAGTTCCAGACAAAGTTCCATAATATTTCATCTTGTTATTATTATTACAAAGGTAACATAATTGTACATCTACGTAATGTGAAGAGGTTCCACTCTAAGGTTAATAATTAGTTAATGTAGTTAGTGAGTTACAAGTTTATTGTATTACTATTAGTTATTTGACGAAGGTACGAGAGTCCTGATACGAATTCTTATTTACTTTAACGACGCATAATAATGAGTGATTCAATTAACTTCTTCCAGTGCTTTGGCTTATATTATACAATATAAATAATACAAGATAATTTACAAGTTCTTATTACACCCTGTTATTAATGATTGTTTTTTAAGTTATCTTTTTTGTTATTTGTTTCAATCAATCAAACGGTTGCAATATTAAAAAGAATGAAGAATTATTATTTTCCGGTTTGTTTTTATTTTATTTTTTGCATGCATGTTGATTTATGCTTGTTTTTGTGTGAAAATGCTATACTGCCTCAATGTTAAATTAACATTTAAGATTTATAAACTAACTATCTAAATTAAGTATCTTCAGGGACGTTACTTTCTTGCTCAAAACTAGGAGTCGTGTATATTTAAAAAAAAAACTAAAATGGACTGGATTATGGATTGATTGAAACTGATGAGAAGAATGTACCTTTTGTATAAAAAAGGTACACTGACTGGTGAAAGCAAGTGAACGCATTTTATATATAAACTTTCCTTTAACAATATGTAAGTGTTTCCATTCACTTTCTTTGTTTCTTTAAAAGGAAAGATGGCCTAGAAAAAAATTAGTGTTAAAAATTCGAGAGTTGTTATTAACTATGTATAATTATTTGCAATTGATGGAAGCTTGTCACTTGTTCGGGAGAAAGAGTGAGCGAAGATTTTTTACTTTTGTAAATCGCATCACGATTTAGGTTTCGTTATTTGCATGAATATTCATGAAATACCTAGAAAATATTTAAACAGTATTTAAAAACAGATTCAGGATTTTATAATTCCGAAAAGTAGGCTTAGGCATAATCGTAGCTATAATCGTTTACAAACATTTATACTATTTCCACCAATGAAATATTTATATGATGACACACTAAAACAGTCACGTAAATAATTTATAAAAATCTAGCAACGAAAAGCTTCAGATAAACTAGTCATCTCATGTTTGTTTTTTATATACATACTATTAAAGATAATATTAACGATACGGAAAATAGGGCTAGCATGAAATGGAACATGAATACTCTAATGAAATTGTAATTATCGGGTAAAATGCTGGATTAGATAGTTTATAGGGTGTGTCATTTATCAAACTGCTTCTAAAAAGCTGCTCAGACCTCCTTCCTTTGCGTGTTTGTATTTTTGTTTGTCCATCTTAATTTATCCACATGTAAAATTTGTGCATGAATTCAAAATTATCATTCAAGGTGCTTATCCCCGTGGATGTTTCACTCTTCCTTTGCGTTCAAAAATATGTAATTCCATTTCAAAAAAAATATTATTACTACAAAACTGCAACTTTCCATCTTACTAAACCTAGACTGAAAAAATACTTGTAAACTTTTCGCTATCGAATCTCTTGTTTGTGGCTTTCCTCAATTGAAATATGCACATTTGTTTGCTGCCTGCGTCCGAATTAATTAAGGGGTTAACTTTTAAGCTTAAGTTAAATTAGTATGTGCTATATAATGAAGATGTGTATTACAGAAATAAAAATCGTTTTACTATATGGAAAATAATTTTCATTTCGACCGATAAAAAATAAACAATAATCAAAAAAGTATACGGAAGTAATAATCAAAAGTACGGAAATTAAAATGTTTATGAGTAGTAGTCTGGCATATCGCCGTTGGCATTATTTGAGCTTGATTGATGAGCTACGTTGTTCATATTTTCAACTGGCAGGTCAACTTTGACAAGGATTTCATACGTTTTGGATGACAACTCTTGACCATCCACTCCAATGTAACAACAGCCGTGTGACTAGATAAAAATACATAATTAGTTTTATCGCATTATAAAATCAAATCGAAACTTACTGGATGAATTTTTCCATTGATCACATCAGCATGCAGTTTGAAACGACCAATAAACAAAGTTTCTCCGTCCTCGGAAGTACCACCGATGATTGCTCTGGGTACAGATTCACCATCTTGAGATGGAACCCATTTAACATTTTCTGGTGGGGCTACTAATACCTAAAGAAAATCATGTTACTAAATGTTATCTAAAAATTTTATCCTATCCAAAAGGTCAAATTACTTCATAGCTTTGTTTGAATCTCTCTCCTCCTCCCCAAGGAAGGGAAGCCTTTGAGATGGGGGCTTCAACCCCCGGAAGGTTGTATTCCAACAGTTTCCCAGGAGTAATGGAATGCATATATGAATGAGTATGATGAGCCCTGATGACGTACAATCGAACGCCGTTTTGGTGACCTCCGATCACTGCATTTGGACACAACTCGCCGCCATGTGCCGCCATCCATTTTATTTTGGGTCTAAAAGTAAACAGCAATTAACATTAATTACATTAATCAGAAATTATAGTATAGAGACTTACCCAAATTTGCATTCAGAAGCATGATTTTTCATAAAGTGTCCAGGAAATATGGCTGTACAGCCATCGTCAGCATAAGGACATGTCAATTTGCAGTTCTCAACGACAGCTTCCATAAATAAATTGCGTCCAGCGGAAAATGGTTGACGACAAAGCCCACAAGCACCAAGTTGACTGCGACATTGGCCGCAGGCAATGTGACCGTTTTCACAGTTCCAAATCGGAGGGAACGGAACCCCTTGACAAATTGGACACTCCAACAGCTTCAGAATTTCAGAGGCAGGTCCAAGTTCTTTTATCTCGCCACTATTTTAAGAAAATCATATTAGATTTAATCAGATTATTGGTAATAGTATTTTACCTAATTAGAACGTCACCGGAAACTGGCTGAAATGCCATTTTGATAGCACCGATTTTTTTATAGAATGCCCAACGAAATCAGGTAATTAAGTGACTCATGAAAACGACTAGTTGAGTTAATTTACTCACTGAATCAGCATTATTTACGTTTTGCAAGTAATGAAGTTCTTGGAGCACGCGGAAACAGCAACTTGTTGGGTAATAGGAGAAAGATGAAACTATTTGATGTGACGAAGATGTGAATTGGGTGTGGTCGGACATGATTTTAACCACACCCAAAAAGAAATTATTGTAATACGATGCATAGATTCAAAACCACATTTTGATTTAGCATATCTCCGATTTATTTGAGTACAAAAGAGTATTTGATACGAGATTCATGATCTTGAGGCAGACCCAGCACCCATTTTCGAAATACCGTGAGTAATACTGCACTTATCACCACCAGAGAGCCAACAATGCTGAAACAATCCATTTTATCCTAATTCTTTATGTTTAATATAAATTAGCATACCTGTATAAATCAGGAATGACGCCTAAAAATATAAACTGCAATATAAAAGCGAAAACAACGTCACTACTATTTCTGAGTATCGTAAAACTTGCTGCTTGTTCACATTTTAAAGCCAGGGTCAAAAACATTTGAGAACCAAATGAAAGAATGCCAAGGAGTGTCAAAAGTGACCATTCAAAATAACCAGAAGGAAGGGCAAACACCCCAAAAACAAAGGAAACAGATGCGCACTGAAAAAACTGGAGGATGCCGACCAAAAGGACGACAAGGGAGGCGTTGACGCCACGAAGATAGCGGACAAATACGATTGCCACACTGGTGAGCATCATTCGAGAGAGGGCAAAGGCTGTGCCAATCTAAAACAGAGTCAGTGCTTTGAGTGCTTTTCAATAACACAAATATTTACATTTCATACAAGTGTGTCCAAATTGTAATTTTCCTCTCCCGTTATAAGTGGAGGTCTTGAAATTATTCCAACACCCAAAATAGTGAGCAAGGCGCAAATTATTGGGATCACTCCGCATCTTTCTTTTAGAAATATGTGGGCTACAAATGCCACAAAAACGGATGAACAGCTTCCAATCGCCATTGCATCTGCCACAGGTAAATATTGGATGGAGAGGAAATGAAAGCTTATGGCTGCAAATCCAACAAATGCCCGAGCCTTGAAGGGAGAAAGAAAAAAAACATGTTTTATTGTGAAGATGATTTATTTGACATTTGACATCCCATCTATTAATTAGTAACTTTTTTTTGCGAAAACTTTTGTGACCTACAAATAAAACTGCCAGCGTTCTCAACTTTTGTGGTTCGGTTAGTGGCCAAATTGGGTTAAAAATGCTTTCTCCTTTCCCTTTACTTCTTTTCCCCTTCCGATTGGTTGTGTAGTGTTCATAAATCACCAACGGCGTTGCACAAACAACGATCCCAAAAAATCTAAAGATTCCCAAGTTGAGGACGTGAGTGCCCTTAAGGTATTTCACAACCAGGCCGACAATTGCAAAAGATAGACCTCCGATGAGGGCAAGGAACAGTCCCATGTAACGACTTTCCTTCCATTTCCATCCCCTGTCCCCTTCATTTTCAACCTTTCCTTCGGGGTGTGGCTCTTCAATAAGAAATTTCACTTTTTCTGGCTGCACGCAAAGATTAATTTGTTGGTCTATCTGAGACATTTTGCAATTTGTAATTTGCCTGTTGTAAAAAAAATGATGAATGATAAATAAATTAATGTCTTCAGTGAACGGCAGTTAAATTAATTTATATCCCTATTAAGCCTCAACTCATCAGCTTAATAAAAATGTCAATATACTTAATTTAATAGATTATACGTTGGTTAATTAATTACAGTGGCCAGATAAGATAGAGGCTCACTCCACAATAACAGACTAATTAATCTGGATAATGCCACTTTATCATGACATGAAAAAGTTGCATCAATGTGTCACGAGATGAGTTTCCATCCACAGCCTGCAACCCAACTGATAAAAACGTAATGAAAAGGAGAGACACGATAATGTGACAGCTCGTAAATATTGGATAATCCGATAATCAATTATTTCCCCTTATTTTTATGTATTCATCTGCAAAACTATGCAATGCACAAGCTAAAAATAGTTTTGAAACCAAGCATTTGTTTAATTTGTTTCTCTCTTCCTGATTTAATTTAGTGTCCATTGTCTGAGGACAGTCATTGAACTGGTTTCACATTAGATCGGATTGATAAATGGAGTAAATTTAACAATAGCCTTTGGAATTTTGTGAATATGTTTGCATGTGAGAGAGAGAAATGTTGTGGCACATTTGGTATTCACTCCATGTGGCCATTAAGAGAGAGAGAGGAGGACAATTGGACCCATGTGCTTTCTCCAAAGTCAATACTACACCACTTTATGTCAAACACACAATGAATGGAATAATAAATTGGCATGTTGTGTGAATACAAATGTCCAAAGTTACGTGGGCCTGAGCTTTGCTTACCTGCGATGGTATCTGCAAAAGGAAAAGTTTACAAGGTGTCTCAAAATACCCCAAATGCATGTATTTCATTGCTTTGTTTGTTTATCAAAGTTTTTATTACAGCCCTAGCATAAACAACAGCCTAGAGTTGTTTAGTCCAAAGTAGTTTTTAATTTTGTATCCATTGCCATAATATAATTCTCCCTGAATATTCAAGATGAAGTAAAATGAGAACATAAATGAGTTTATTACCCTTTCGAATGACTTTCTCCCACAAATGAGCATTAAATGGCGTCTGGCTCTCTCCTCGACCTTTCTCCACAACATCCACAATACTTTTGCCTGCAAAGGGGAACATTAAATTTGCATTGTTATTTAAACATAGACACCCAACATTTTTATGTCTCCCATATCTTTTCATTACATCCACTGCGAGGAAACGGCCACTTGCAACTTTTCTTTGGGAACAATGTCCACAGTACAGCCTTATCTTAAGTGAGACATGAAGCAGACTTATCTCAGCTTGATCTTTGTATATAAAAGCAGGTGGCGGATGGAGAGAGCATCAATCATCCTTCCTAACTAACTAACTATGCTTGCCTTGCAGATTTCAGAGACGGAGGAAAAGTCTGAAACTTTTCCTCATTTCTTCCTGCCAAATATCATCTCCAACCAAAGTCTAGTCTTAGAACAAGTTTCATTTCCCTTAAACTAACAACATAAATTTTAATAGAAAATCCCTCTAATGTTTGCAATAACTTGGAGTAGAAAGCTAGCCTTTGAAATTCAAGTCATTGCATTACACATTGACTGCCTTTCTCCTACTATTCATCACTTTTTGAATATCTTTTGTACGCTAGTACAAATAGAAGTAGAGGGAAAGTCTATAGAATTTCTGTTCCCAGCACGTGGTGTGAAGAACAATGAAGACCAACCGTTCAAAGAGAAAATGCACAATGAGCAAAGAAGGAGAAAGTAACTTTCACTTTTGCAAGATTTTATTTTTTCCTCGTTCTCACTGAAAACAAATTCCAACAAATGATTTACAACATTTAAGCCTTTGACTCGTTAGAGTAAGTGATTAGAGCTCAAAGCTTGTTTCCACACGGAGATAAGGCTTAGCTTAACGTGACAGGATGTGATTGGAAAGCTGCTTTTGCTTTGTGATACACAACTGAGCCCCTGTGAAATGGTTTGGGTTTACTTTGGCTAAGATGTTGGCCATTGCATGCTATGCCCTGCTTTCTCTAATGTGGAGAAAGGAGAAATTGCGCAAGAGAAAGCGCAGCTGGTTGAGAAGATTTCGCGGCTTTCTCTTTCACTCCCAAACTAAAGCTCCACTCAGTTGATCTCCAAACAATCTCCGACCACCTTTACTTTCACTTCCCCATCAGCAGACCCAACTTTTATTTACAGCCATCAAAGCCAATCGTCAAAGGAATCAGGAACAAATCTCGTTTTACACTTTTTAGTTTATAGGGAAAGTGTTTTGGTGGACATGGAGTGGGATAAAGGGAAAGAAGTGGATATGTACATGCATTGTACATGTTTAGCCGGATTTGTCTTACCTTTAATAATTAATTGGAAAGTTCAACACGTTGTTCTGGACTCGTGAATACTTACGACGTTTAAATACAAACTGTAGAAAGAAAGTAAAAAAAATATAAAACCACATGCAATAATTTCGCCTATGTAAAAAATATCAGTTGTGGCTTAAAATTTTGACAATCACTCAATATATTAAATACAAATCTAAATTGGTGCTTTATTCAGTGCTCTAAATATTTGCATAGCTCATTCTGTGATAATTTCAACGGCAATACAAAATACAAAAGTTACTAAACACATGGAATTATTTGCTCATCTCTTGCGTTGCATACATGCTTATAAAGGTGAGTACTTTAAATGCATATCCATGTTTTCACAAATTCCATTAATTTTAAAAAGTAACTAACAACATCTGGCATTGTCTCCCCCAATAAATGTCTAGTAAAAGCAATAGCACTCAAATGTAATGGGAGTATTGGGCTGCAAGATGACACTTTCTTTACGTGGATTATTTTATGGTGGGAGGCTATAATGGGAAAAGTTGTTCTGCAAACAAAGTCCTGCTGTTGGCAATAATACTTTCCCCAACTAAAAGGCTACCTGCTTTGCTACTTAATACATGCTCACTTCCTCTACTATCACATTCCTTCCGTCTGATTGAGTTTCCCCCAGAATTCCAATGAGTATCCCATTGCATCCTATATATTAGTTTATATATAGGATGCGGGCTGGGTCTCCCCGGCTCAACTTTCTCTCTCTTTCAAAGCAAGCATGATTATCTTCACTTGGGCCATAAAAATGTTACACAACATTGCATTGGCAGCAAAATATTGTATAGATACCATAAAATGCAAACTCAAATCTGTACTGGAAAAGTAAAAGTTTAGTTTGGCAATAAAAATGAAACTTTGTCAACAAAGATTTTTTTATAGTTGGTGTAACTTTCTCCGGTAGTTTGTTGAAGAAATGTTTCAAAAATCATTGAATTATGACCTTATTTTCGGGCTGCCATTAAGCATAAAATATTTCAAGCTTAGGCAAGCTTAGCTCACAATTTGCAATAAATTTCATATTCCCAATACATTAAATTTTGCGGCCTCCTCATTTCACACTCAAAATCGTGTCTTGGGATTTTCTAGCTCGCGAATTTCCTTTTCATTTCCTCCAAATGGTTTATATTCTTCTTTTAAATCCCACAATGGGGACAGAGGCAATGGGTATTTGTGTCACGTTTTGAGGCTGACAATGAAATGATACTAGTGATACTACCTTTCCATATTGGTAGCATGCTTAACTAGCTTCCGCTGTCAGTTTTAATGGAAAATGCAGAGAAAGTGTAGAATTTTGATAGGACCGAAGGAATCGAGGAAAAGAGCAGCCAATTCCTTCTTTTCTCCAACTTTAGATGGCATCAAAACACTGAATTTTCTCTCCCCAAACTTTCACTTCCCTTATCTTTGTTGAGAGTTTCTGGCTGAGAAATGGAGATAATTGGACAACGTGCTTCCTAAAAACAAAGTTGGTAGTTGGTTAAAATCCTGGCACAGCTCAGCTTTCAAGCTTAATGACCACCTGTCAAAATAAATTAACTTTGCTGGCTAGATTCACTTGGCCCTTGCTTTGTCGAGGGAGAAAGTAACAGGTAACAGTTGTTGTTGAGTGTTGCGGTTTTTCCTTTATACATTTATAATCTACTCAGCTACTCTGCATTTCAGCAAAAAAAATGAAATTTTAAAAATTTCTAATCTCAACTTGCCTCAAGACCACCCAGGCAAGGATTTCTTCGTAAATGTCTCAGCTTGCCCCACAATTTTCTCCACCCCAATACCATTTGGGTTGTATCTTCTCGCTCGATTAACTACAAGTACAACTTGCCAACAAATAATGTTGCATAACATTGAATCCACCTACAACATGTGGAGGATTTTATTTATTGCAATGTTCTCTCATTCTATCGCTTCTGCTGGATAAGCCTACGTTAGAACGAGCATAGGAATTCAAATTTAGATATCCAGAAAGTTAGGAGAGAGCGAGAGAGAGAGAATATTATGTATCCCTCGTCGTAACTTTTGGACTAAACGTTGCTGCTTGAGACCACAAACAGTAAATTCCAGTGGGATGAGATGATTCTACGCCTATTTTTACTAAATCTTTCTTGGCTGCATCTACATAGGTACAGTTTAGGGCTCATTTCCTCTTCTTTATTTAGAGGCAGAATACTACATAGTTCCAATGTTTTCCTGTGGTTTTCTTTCGGATGCTGTTGATGCGAATTTAGTTTAGTACACGCAGTCTGGCCAAGGCACTTCATAAGAGACAAGCAAACTCTAATTGTTTGGCTCCATGGGCGTGTTCCTTGGGCAAAATGAGTAAGCAATTTCCTAAAATCAGTGTCAGCGGCATTTTTCATGGATTGGGAAAAGTGTAGGATTTGGAGCAAATTGAAAATTGTTTTGTAGGTGTGAGAAAGTGAAAGTGATTTTGGTTTTGTTGTTCCATAAATATCCGATGGACAACTCAATTGGTCAATTTCAATCCTTTGCCCTTGTTTCATAGATTTATTTCGTGATTTACCTTTCGTTAGTTTCGGGATGATAAAAGGTAAACTTGTGGAAGTAAACTTGGATTTTGTTCATGTTTTGGCAACGTGGGTTTGACTCTGTTCAATTATTGAACTAGTAATTATTGGATTAATATTATACGTATAGGAAATTATTCTATGAGAAATGTTTGTAACATGCGATCAATAACAACTTGTTAACATATAGTTAGTTGTTTTTTAAAAAAGTAATTAGAAAAAAGCCAATTTTCTACCGAGGTAGATTAAAAACATTTAGAAAGTAATGAAATAAAAGGTATACACATTCGACAAAATTGTCGGTAACTCAGTACAAACTTGCATTACGCATAGTAGAAAAAATAGCTCGAGTCGGAATTTCTAGGATCTTTAAGCACAATAATTTAATACAATGTCAGTACAAATTCTTCAAGCATTTTCGGAACACGAAAAAAAGTTCCAGCTCTTTAGCACAATCCCCCTTCATTGGGAGAATAAAAGGAAATCTTTGACATATTCGACAACAGATAAATTTGGCATATTTCTTTGGCATTTAAGCCTCTTGCTCTGCGTAGACATTGGATTTGTAGGTTCTGCAATTGCACTCCGCTTTCTTCGGATTGTTGGCTGGGGACAACACATTTTTCTCAAAGATGTTATTTTATCCACATTCTTTGGGGTCCTAACTAGCTTTGGAAGCGCTTCACATTTGATAATCATCAGTGAAGGGCAATGTGCGGGTTGTGGCTGGACAAAATTGTTACATATGCACATGAAATTGATGCCGGGGAAATGTGAGACACAATATTCCAATAATTTATTTCCTCACACAAACACAAATACCTTCGCTTGAAATTCAAATTTTTTGATTTTTTTTAGATGAGAAGAGTTATTCTGACGCTACTGGAGTGATAATGGTTGTCGTTGTTCGAGCATTTGTAATTTTCATTCGAATTTTGACAGTCTCATCTTTGATTGTGAACATGGACCCCGTCTATTTAATGAGCATTCAAATTCGACACTTTTTACAAAACGACGACTATTTCTTACTTCTACTCTTCTTACGAATTATAATTGTTGGTGTTGGCGTATTTGAAGTGTGCAAGTTGCTAACACTTAATTTTCTTGTGTTTGTCACATCTCTTAAAATTATAAATGACTACCTTTCATATTTTAGTAATCAAAGCAAGCAGTATCCTTTTCGTCTTCCTTCGATAGTCAGCAAATTTGAAATGTTAAAGTTGCAGGTCAAGTTATTTACTCTATTTCAAGAAAATACAACACTTTTCCTCATGTTTACTGGACTTTGTGGCTTTGTTATTAGTAACTTTGTTGTAGTCAAGTTTTACAGAATTCTGCCTTTCCTTGTATATATGAATTTCCCTTTTGTTTCAATTATCTGTGTATTCTTTATAAATTTCCTGCTCCCATTTGCACACAAACTTTATGAAGACTCCCAGCATCTCATTCGTTTATGGAAATGGCGTTGCAGAAGTAAGATTTTGAGGAGAAAATTGAACGGCGTCAGACCTTTAGTTTTCTATGCTGGTCTCAACGACAATCATCTTTTAAAACTAACCAAAGAAGTCAAGGTTATGTATTTCCTAAAAGTGATGGAATATACAATAAACATGCTCATATTAATCCCAAGTGAGGCATTGTATACATAGTACATGAAAAATATATATCACATCCTATTTTTAATAAACCGAAATAAAATTATGTACAATGTACAATGTCCAACTTGATTTTGAAATACTGCAGTTAGTTGCCACTACAAACCTTTGCATTCATCTTTATCAAATTAATGTCCACGAAATTACTGAATTACGTGCGTATTTGCCATTTCACCAAATTGTGAGTGAGCTCTACTCTCTCCACTATAATTTGATTCACTTAAGAAACTCAATATTGAATTACGAGAGGAGAAAGCACGAAGGGGCTGCATTACATTATCCCCGTATTTAGATGCAGTTGCATGCCCCCACTTTCAAATTCCAGAGATAAGAGTCAACCACTCCATGCATGGAAATGTCGATATTACTAAAGTTATACGGGGACAGGCCAATTCATGTGGTGAAAATATACTCATTTTAAAATACCCCGTAGACCATAAAAACTTAAGTATCTTGTCATATCACATCAACCCTTAAATTCTCAACAAAGTGCAAAGAAGGAATTTAGGGTGCATTTTGAATGTGGTTTGGTTTAGATATTTAAATTCATTTCCGAACTTTTCGATTCATGTCTAGCAATAGTAATGTGGGATTTTAAGTTTAGTTATGAAATTTGGATTAACGTTTAAAATTGAGATTTGTTTCTAAAAAGTATGACAAAGTCTTTGACGTTGAGTTTTTTGAGGAAGGAAGAGAGGAAGCAGATGATGGCACTTTCTTGTGACAGAGCAGTTTATCACCCGTCTTTTAAAAAGGGGTAAATGATGCATAAATGGAGGTATGAGGAGGATAGATAGCGGAAAAGAATTCAGCAATCATAAATAAAACATGTCATAATCAGTTGTGATTCATTCACTCCATTTTGTTGTCATGCTGCAAGATTTGATGGCAAAAGTCGCTAGCTCTGTCACTTCTGGCTGGTCTTGGCTAATTATGCCATGCTGATTGATTTGGAACAGAAGGCTCAGATGCGTTTTCATTAACACCCCAAAAATTGTGGGACATTCATTCATTGGGACAATAGAAGGGAGTGATTGATAGAAATGAAGCCACTGGGGAATCCACCAGAACATTGAGTTAGATTATGTAGTCATGTTGAAAACCGGATACTAATTGACAGCAGACGAGGGAGAGATTCTGATACTTTACTGGAAACATTTCCAATTCAAAATGTATATAGCAAATAAGTCAACTCTTATATAGATATTTATAAGAAAGCTTAAATTAACCCCTCTCCACATTTTATGGCTAAATCAACAAAATCTTGTAAATTTAAAATCCCGTGGCGTGACTCTCATTCTGTTAAGTAGGAAAACAAAATAAAAAAGAGAATTGAGAAAACATCCAAAGTTGGGGCAAGTATAAGTTAATTTTATCCTTTCTCGGGAAATGAGAGCATTCAATAATTGCGTAGTTTTGAGTTAACAACTTCAATGTCAATTTTTTCCCTTCCTTTTTAGATTATTTTACCCATTCCATTATTTTACTGAAAGATATATTGTATTTTTTGTTCTTCTCTCCTTCCCCGAAATTGAGAAATCATTAGAAAAATAGGAAAGAAGGAATAGCATCGGAAGCAATGAAAACAAGACAAGCTTTCGTAAACTGACTTCTTACTTACGCATCCCATTTTTTGCTACTGTTTTCTCTCAAGACATAAACTTTTTAGCATATTCAGCAAATGTTATTTACTCCTCTCCCTTCCTTTAGATGGTAAAATGTAAGATGATATCCAAGATGGTAAAATATATCCCGTCTAAATTTAAACTACCAGCCAAAGTCACGAATTTAAGGAAGCTTGAAAAAAAAGTTTACTGTCAAGTGTCAAAGAGCATTTGCCAGTTTTTAGCGTCGGATCTTAAGTTAAAATGGTTTGTGCAGAATGTGAATTTTTCTTTGTTTTGTGTTTAATTGTTGACGTGATTCATTAAATATGTATAAAATTAACAATATTAAATGTTGGAACAAATGACAAAGAGATTCTTTATTGTGCAAGTTACATACTTTTAGAACTTATCGCTAAAATCTAAAATAAAATCGTGTTCCCAATTACACGAGCAATTTAAACGCACTTTTGCGGAACAGATTTCTATCCAAGAAATTCTAATTTTTAGTTTGATGAAAAATTCCTAAAATAAATGGCTAGTAAAAATTTGGTTATATATTTAAGTAAATCCGGGCCTGGATAAAATTTCATTGTGAACGTAAATGGACACTAATGGAGCTCTGGGATTTAGCATTTGTAAGGTTTAAGTGTCCAGAGAAAGTTTGCATAAATAACGTTATTTGCATACATTTTGGGGCATTTTGAGAAGCAAAAACAGAGCTGATCGTGAGAACCAAATGCTCACTGAAATCTTGCTTCTTATCTGGATTTTAAGTTTAAATGATGCTGGCTACATTTACTTTAATTCGGTTGAGTTCATAATTGGGCCAGATATTGAACACATTTCTCTCCTTGGACCATTTTGTTTGTAATCGTTGACAAAAATCTCATTAACGGCATTCCTCAGTCCTCAACACATAAAATGCATTGGAATACACAAAGTTTTCTTTTTAAATTTCTGTTTGTATTGATTCCACGCCAAAAATATATGTCTACTTTAAATTATACATAGTTTTTGCGAACCCTGAACATATAATGGTTTCTTCCTCCATGTTATTTATGATATGAGCTTTTTATTTTGCATTTTGAACTGCTAAATGATGTCAGAATTTTTTGCAGAGATAAACATGTCAGAAATCTCATCAAGCTGAAATGTTATTTACTGCTAAAGGAAAGAGTTTATTTTAGTAGCCACATACTAATACATTTTATGCATCACTGCATAGCACCTGTAAAATTTAATGTGATTTATTTTTATGGTCATTTTGTCTAACGAGAAGAAATGTTGCAAATGAGATTATCAAATTAACTCCAATAATTTTATGTTTTTTCAGAATATCTTACTCAAGATAAGAATACATCATCGGATGTCTCTTGCTTATCGTGTTCAACTCAAGACCACACCACAACCCAAACAATCTGAGTCAGTGCCAAGATTTTTTTAAAATGACAAAGTAAAAACTCCCAGGATTAACTAAACGCATGCAATATCAACTTACTCTACACATATCTACCACAAGACTTTTTAACAAATGCTAAAATGTCAAACCCAAGTGAATGTAATCCAAATCCAATCCGCACATGGCCAAGGGTCCACCCATCACGCTCCCAAATCCGTTCCTGTATCGAGTTCACTCCTGGCCCAGGTCCAACTCCAGCTGTTGCAGAAGATCCAAGCAATGCGCTTCAATCGCATAACAATACCAGTGGTGGTAGTAGTACATTGCCACCGGCCCCAAGACGCTCATCCCTCAGAAACTCTGTCACAAATCCTACATTTTTAGACATTTCCCACCTAGGCCTACATCTAGGGTTGGTGGACTTTGGGGATGAGGACATTAGCATAGGAAGTGGCACCACAGATTCCAGTATGAGTGGTCACGATTCCCTTGAAGATCTCCATCGTCAACAAGACGCCGAGTTTCAAGACATTCTCGCAGATTTTGCTGACCAACAGCACGAGTTAGAACAAAGGGCGGTCACAAGCCACTCCCTAAGCCTTAGCAGTATCGTGAGCAATGAGGACACGAGTGAAGAGTCTTCTTGTGGCACGTTGTCCGAGATTTTTGAATCCCTCTCCAGATTCTCAGAACACTGTTTAGCTTCAGTGGAAGCTCTGAATTCTCCCGTTTATCTCAACACAAGTTCCTTCACCACAACCCCCACGGGACCTGGAGACAACTTTGAGTTCCAGTTTGATTACGAGGTCCCATCAACTACTAAATCGGGGTCAGTGCCAAGGGAAAGCGGGGTCAGTGGTCTTCTAGGAATAAATAATAGACGACGAAGTGAATTTTTCAAAAGTATGCTAAGAACGGAAAGTGAACAATTGCCAGGGCCTTCAGATGCCCCATTTCAAGGGGACTTTCAGTTTGAGCTGCCAGGTCCTTCAAGGGACTGTGTTGGTGTTGGTGGAAGTATTGGGGGAAAGGGGGAAGGGGAGGACTCAATTGTGGCAGCCTTGTCCCTTTTGGAAGGCTCGGGGCCCCTTGTCAATGCTTTGGATTGGCAGGAAAGATGCGTGGAGTTGGAAGTGGCTCTGCAGAAATTTGGAGACCATGCCACAACTGCCAGGGGAATGTTACGGGAAAAGGTCAGAATCCTACATTCTTTTATTGCTAGAAATAAATTCTGAATCCCTCTCTCGAATCAATTAGAGATATTTTGACAATTTTAGATAGCTTTTAGTATGGCTTTGCATGGAATGAATTTAAATAGCTAAAGGGCTCATTCTATGTGTATATTCGAATTCTTCAGCCCGAAATGAAAATGGAGTGGATTCTTTGTGAGGCAGAGAAGCCATAAATAGGATGCAGAAACATTTAATTAAATTATCCCAAACAAAAACTTCATTTCCATTTCAATCAAATTCCCAGCCCTTTAAATCAAGAGGAGACGAATGGTGGAAGGCAATAAAGTAAATTCCTATAAATGGAAGTAAACGTGTTGAGATTCTCAACTTGGAATTTAATTCAAACAATACTCATGTAGGTTTCAATGCAATATTTTGCAAATTACACATTTTTAAAGAGATTGAGATTATTTAGGAATGTTTCATGAGATTACGAGAGCATTTCGTTTCCATTCCCTTCTCGCATTGCAGCCAATTCAATAACCATCAACTTTTATTAATAAAAGTAAAAAAGAGACTGAAAATTAGCAAGTTTTGGTTCAATCTATTGCAAAATAATTAGTTCCATTTGGTTTAAAATTTGCAAAAAATAATCCTGCATTGGCCGGTAATCGAAACCGGGTCTCCCGCGTGGCAGGCGAGAATTCTACCACTGAACCACCAATGCTCGGTTAAAGCTCAGCCCACCTCAACTCCTTCTCAATCCACTCTCCTAAAGCTCTCTTCGAATTGAGGCCACTTGAATTGTCACAGACAATGCACTTTTCGAAATAATTTAATGACGTTGCGTTGCGGTTAAATTTAGCACATAACAATGAAACAAAAATGAAAGGAGGATTTTTTGGTAGTTTAATACAAAAAACATGTTTTACAAGCTGGCTGCTTTTTAAAATACACAAATCTAGCCAATTTTTAGCCACATACAGCAAATTGTAAATATTGTACAAATTTGTAACCTACACTATTTAATGGAATTTAATTTTAGAGAGACTAAAATTTACGGTAGGCATTGGAAAATTGAGACAAATTTGTTTAATCTCACATTGCCTCCTTTGGTACATCACATTTTCCTGTCAAAGAACACAGACTCCAATTTGTGACCTTTTTCAAAGTTCTAGTCATCAAAGGGGGTTTAAATTTGGTTAGACACTTACCTGTAAATCTTATGACGCATTCAGACAATCCTTCGAATGTATTGCCTAAAATTGTAATTTTTAGTGGCTCTGGCTGAAGATTGAAATGGTGCAATTTGTGATTACACGGTCGGTGGACTGTATCAAATTGCGTGTATTGTTGTATACAAGCCATGCTACTTTTGATGGGATCAGATTTCAAGGAATTGCAATAATAAAACGCTTCCTCTCCAGTTTCTCCGAAAATTGGAATCGCTTCATTTCCTTTGGCTGAAATTCTAATCAAAGCAAGTGGCCTTTGATTCTGCTGACTTCAAAGTAATTCAAACCACAACAAATGGCAAATTCTGATATAAATCTCGCCCCCAAAATGAGCACAAGTCGTAACATAAAAGGCTCAAGTAATCGGCTTTATTGTTCCGGCATAATATCCAAATGTCAATTATTATTATTTGTCCCAGTGATTCGCATAAATTTTGCTGACACCCTGTCCACTTTAATTTCCAGTTTTATGGGTCAGAGTGAGTCTGTAAACAAAAAGTGTAGTTTGTCATGCAAAATATTATTCCTCTCGCGTATTTGTATTTGTCGTCTGGCAAAAAGTGTGCTCCAAATAAATTGTGTTTGACAAGTCGAAGCCTGTTGAAAAAGACTGTTCATGATTTAAAATTCAAATCCTCTCCTTCTCTGATGAAATGACAAACAGGATAATATTTATCCAACGTGTGCTCGCGTAATTGTCAAACAGAGTTTTCCAGACTTTGTTTGAAATTCATTTTGCATGTTTTTGATTTTGGTCGTCTAATTACGTCAAGTGCATCACTTGGTTGTAAGTATGCAACATGTACTTCTTGTTCCTTTTATATTCAAATTCAAAGTAGTGAAAGGGAAAAGAGGATTTTATTTCGATCATGATTAAATTGAAGGCTTGAATTGGATTTTGGCATGACAGGAGAGCTTTGCTTTTCCTCGCAAAGTAAACAGCGTTCAAAAGAGCTTCTTTCCGGTCGGAAAAATCTTTTCAGCCTTCAAGCCTAATCTTCCCAAGACGTTTGAATTCAAGTGTGAGGAATGTGTCGGAAATTCCAACAAGCCTCACTTTTACTTTAAAATACAATTTACTCCGTATTGGTGCATCCCATTAGTTGCTTCCCTTAAATGCAATGCACTTTTCGAGCAAAAAACGCAATTTCATCCCTTTGTTTTGTTTTGGGAGAAAGTACTACGTCTTTGAGAAACTGGAGAAGAGAAAGTTGGAGGAGACAAAAGAAGGTTCTCTCTTTTATTATATTCCCCCATCCTTCAAAAGAGTGCTTGTCTTGAGGGCCCAAGTTCATTGCTGCATTAAATTTCACTCAAAGTACAACCAGGGAAGAATATATGGGGAAGGAAAGAAGGCTTAGATTTCAGATTGAATAGCAAGCAAGAGATCAAACCCAGGCTTAAGATTTACTCCGAAATGCATTCTTCATGTATCGAGGCAAAAAAGAAAAGACAATCAACTCTTGTATTTTTACAGTTGGAATCCTTTCCCCTAAAATTTAGTTGGGGGAGCAAAGTTTTAAACGGAAATCAAACATTTCCTTTTTAAGAAGAAGGTGGTGAGATGGAATTAAAGATTTGGATGCCGTAAAGAAAAGCTGGTGGGAAAGACCACAAAGTTGTCAAAGGGTTTTAAGTAATTAAGCCAGGTCACTAATCATCTTCCAACTTTTCCCTCCCAAGGCACCATTAAATATAAGAAAGGCTTGGCTTATGGGGTGAAAACCAAAATTCATGATTAGCACTCAAACACAACAGTTGCGTAAATAATCATAATTCATCTGGACATAAACTTTCTTTCTTCTTTATAATGATTTTCTAAGGGAGTTGTCAAATGGCTGATGGTTCTTTTGAGACACGCTGTGTAAGAAATCCCTTCTCTTGGCTAATGGTGAATGTCAAGGTAAATTAGGGGCAATTTCTCATAACTAAAGTTTAGGAGAAAGCAATTTCTTTAAAAGTTTCAGGCTAATGACTCTCCCCGAGTTGTAGATTTGCCAGAGGGGAGAAATAGCCAAACAATAATTATTATTGTGTAACAGAGCTATTTTATACCAACGCCTTGTCCGTTTGTCTGTCGTAAGCAGTACTACAACTTTTCAACAAAGCGTCAGAATTGAATGCAGCTTTTACTTTGCACAAGAAAATTTCAAAGCAAGTTACATACATTTCGACTACACAACAGGTCATGGGTAAAAAAGCTCCGCTACATTATTATACAATTTATATTATTTGTCTTCTATAAAACTTTCACGTAATGAGGGGACAATGTAAATAATTCATTTTTTATTTCCAGCAGTGCAATAACCTATGTATTTCTAAAAATAAAAAGGGGAAATCAAAACGAATTAACCTGAGTTGACTGAAAAAATGGGGAGGTGATAAATTTGGAGTTGTATTGTATTGTATGGGCCATTATTCACGCCATTAGGTCTCCCTCCTCCATTGCTCTCCTGATACCTTCTTAATCCCTCAACTACAAGGAGACAATGATAAACTAGCAATCCCCAAAAAGTTTATCTTACAAAGTGAAACTGGCACAAAATGTATTGCCCCGTTCAAAATACAATTTCCACTTTCCACATGAGAAATAAAGGTCGTGGGTGCATCTTGGCTCTTCTTGACTAAATAATGCATCCTCTTAGAAATGCACCCAACTAGATTTTATTGCGGCTTTTCATGCATTTTTGATAATATTGAGTGCTACTGATTGGTAGGCTAGTTTGTGGTGAAAGTTTATGTGGGAAAAGTTTGCCGATTAGGGCAACAAATGGACAATTTTTTTTGTCTAATCATATAAATGGAGGAAGATGCAGAAGAAGTACTTAATGTAAGTGCGTGTGTGCAACAATCTTGAATAAAAATGAGACAAGATGGGAAATCCGACAGAAGCAAACGAAGGGTGGCTTTCTCTTTTGTGAAAAGCATCATTCCCTGTCAAACTCGCTTTCTGCTCATCATTTTAAAATAAAAGCCAATTTTACTTTCTCTAAACTATATTTTTAAGCTATCGCCAAAATTAAAGAGGATGTCAGCCAAAAACTGTTTCTTTCCTTTTAATCTAAAAGGGAAAGTGAAAAATGGGTGAAAAGTTTCTCCTAAAAATTTATACCTTTACTTACATGTACAATAGTTGAGAGTTGAGACTCTACAAAAAAACCTTTTTTTTTCCAGAAAGAAAGCCGGAAGCATAAATGTGTAGAGAAATTTTTTTAGTTAAAAATCATGCTGAGTTGAGATGTGGAGAAAGTGGTCCAATATTTGCTCAACTAACCATTTGGATTGGACCACGCTGGGTTATGGATGGAAGGAAAAATTAGTGGATGCTAATGGATTTGTAACAATGGTCGTGAGTGGAATAACATTTTCAATTAGCCCTCTCTTCATATCTCTCCTGAATAATTTAATTTGAAGGTAGTTTCAAAGAAAATCTTGTTTAGACCGAAATCATTTCCTTCCAATTCAACCCAGCAATTATCTGGTTTCAACAGCCAATTAACTAACTTGTTAATTTGATGATTAACTCCAGTGTCAAGTTTCTTGGCAAAGTTTGATCCTTTCATCGAAGTGAAAAGCAATTGCAATTTGAGAGAGCAAAGCAAAGCTAATTTTCTGAATTTAATTGAGCGGAAATCATAAGACTTTGGACTTTATGACTTTCACTCTTTGATCCTAATCAGAATTTGACATTGGTGAGCAATTCCATTATAGCCCCGTCCAACTAAATCAAATTGAAGAATGATTTTTATTTCCAGAGAGGAAATTGACTTTGATTAACTTTTCTGGCTTCTTCAACTTTCTCTTGAAAGAGTTTATTAAAAAATATATGTGCGCAAAGAGTCCTCGAAAAAGAAGTAAATATGAAAAAGTAAAAAAAAATATGAATTATTCTCTACTATTTTCAGATTGTGCGTCCGATGCATAAATATTGCTTCAAATCAAGCCAATAAATAATGCAGTGTGAGCACTTTTGGTGACATTAATGACGCCATGCAAATCTTTGCTTTACGCAGTCTCAGAAAAAGAAAATATACATTAAACTCTAAAATGCATATTCAAAACATGCAAATAAATCTAGCAAACAAATACTTTCCATAAAATCGTAAACAACTCAGAAAAAGGAGAGGAATGTCTTCATTGAATTGTAGATTGAGAATAATTCAATTTCTTTCCTCTTTAAAATTTATTTTGGCTCTTCACCCTTCAAGAAGCAGGAGCAAAATAATTTATAGCAAATAAAGTCAAAGTTCAAATAAAAACTGGGCTCTCTCTACCAGAAATAATTGGAAATGATGGCGGCTTTTTATGTACTACATTAAAATTATAACAATGCTTTCAACTCGAGTAAAATTGATTGATGTCCTAGAAAAGTTTGTCTTTCTTCTGACTTTGTGAAGAATGTTCCGGGTCATTATTTCCCCAGTTATAAATGAAACAGAGGAGAATGAGAAGATGATGATAGCAGTTGTGTCGTTGGGACAAAACTTAAAACTTGTTCCCAAAGAGTTGACGACAAAGATTCCGGATCACGAAACATGAGGATTAATAATAGAACTAAAGTTTGTAGTATGTATGTATGTATGTATGTAGGTTTTATTTGTGCTAGATTGATGTGGCCGCGACCTTTACAATCATATTTTGTTTTCGTA
>JAQIXN010000444.1:0-38843 GCA_034698145.1 Proisotoma minuta
AGGGGGTGGGGGTGGCTTAGGACTTTCATTCATTGGCATTGCGTTAGAGTTTTTCCTTTTGGTTTCCCCTTTGTTTACTTCACTCTTTGCCTGACTTTTTACTCTTTGTATAGGAATAGTTGTCACTTCTTTCATGACCTTGGGCCCCTCATCCGCTTTGACTGCCCCGGGGACGGGATTTAATTTGACGGGGGGCAACTTTTCAGATGGCGTCTCTTTTTTCTCAGATTTTTTCACGGCCTTCAATTTGATTTGAAGTTTTGAGCCTCCATCAGGGCCTGGTGGGGATGATTGTGGTGGGGGCACTGATGTCGGTGCAGCGGATGGGGCAGCCCCCCGCTCACCTGCCGGTTTCAACGAATGCCTTCTCCAAGGAACATCTTGAGTCTGTTGATTCATGAATTTCATATACATATACATATAATGGCACTAATCAAGTGCTTTCTCTCAAAGGTATGCAAAAAAGACCAATGCAGGCATCTACAACAGGAAGCAAAACACTGATTCCTGTTACTTGTTTAGAAATACATTGATCCAAAAAAGCATAAATAACAATGATGGACAAAATTGTACAGTTTGGGTGTTACTGTTCAAAAATAAAAATGGGAGATTTTAGTTGATATATAGTGTTTAGTGGGGGTGATGGTCAAGCCCAAATGAGTTAAAAGTTGTGAGTCATTAATTTGATTAATTTGCAGCCTAGTTACTTGTTGATTGGACGAATTGTCCCTGACCCAGGGAGGCTTTTGGTTTTGTGACGCATTACTGCCACGGTTCGGAGGTACTACTGGCATCTTCTAATCTACCTATTTATATATACAGAGAAGATACAAGGGCCCAGATTTTGCCCACTACCTTTCTCAAGTCCTCCTCTCAAATCAATTTTGTGTGATATTGGTGCACTATTTATGTGTGCGTGTGTAAATTTCTCCTAACAAACAACACTCCCACAAACTGCAGTTCTCAAACACTTTGAAGCTGACTAAATAATGTTGACGTTGTGAGAGAAGTGAATGGAAGCGTCTTCTTACATGACCCACAGCTATTTTTGTACCAGAATTCGCAACCAATCTCACCCATCAAATCCTCCTCGCAAACTCCCAACAACATCTTTCCTATTGAATAATTGTGCCATTTGGGAAACTCCTTCCTACAAACGGCCATTGCTGTACTTTCTTTTTCAAAACAACATTTGGCTTCCGACACGACGGAAATGCAGCAGATAGTCATGTAAACCGAGGATTTTAAAGATATGTATATTCGATAGTTACGTACATATATATGTGGCCAAAGATTATAAAATGATCAAATACACATACAAGAGAGCGTTAGCAGGGATAAAATTTTCTTTTTATTTCTAATATGTAAGTATATGCGTCATCAGAGACAATGACAAAATCCAGGGGTGAGTGACATGTATTACTGTCTGCTCACATCAACATAGATTTTTATTGACAAAATGTGACATGAAGTGACATCCAAAAAATGTCTTGAAAATAAAGTTTTTTGGGGAAATTGGGAAATAGAATTTTGTGTCTAGACTTAGACAAATGCTGCTGTTGGCTGTTGGGGAATTATTAGAATGATTTGAGACAAGCTTTTAAGTAATAAACATCTTCTCTTTTTGGGTGACGAGTTGAGACAACATGGGTCGAGGTTACGTAACTAAATAAAAAAAGTTGTTTTTCGAACATTCCCGACTTTCCACTCATCCGAGAGAGATTTTTGTGCAATCAGTTATTGTGATTGGATTCTAAACTGGGATTAAATATACACGTACATAGAAAAAGAAAAGTGAAAAGAATTTCTCAGATACACCCAAGGACGCATTTTTGATTAATACTCGTATTTATTGCACATAAAACAGTATATATGCACAAGATATATAGATATTATATTTATATAATTTTGTAGGTGAAGGTAGCTAGTACTATCAATTCGGGTTTATATCTTTTAATCTTACTTAATCACAATCCTTGATTTCTAATAGCTTAACATTTCATATAGATTTTGGTATATATATACTTTTCAATACTTTGTATACTTTAATTAATATTTGTGCTAACATTTTATAGGCATTTTCGTTTTTAGTATTAATAGTTAATAACTAAGTCTGTTCCAGGCATCTAACTAAAGTCCATTCAGCTCTAGTTAATTAGCTCTACGCTTTATGTAACATGTAACATGTAAGTATATGGAATCCATATTATATTGTGGATAGTTGTGTGTGTACGTGAGATGACATATGCAATATGTGTTTAGCTGCTGCTGGGAAATGTGAGAGTGTGCCTGACAACTTGTCTGTCTCTGATTATTGAAAAGAAGAAGAAGAGGCAGTAATTGGGCCACTGTTAACAAATGGATTATCAAATTTATTTAGGGAGACTTTCTCCTCTAAATACAACACCACCAAATTCTTCCATCTCATTACGTGACCCACTTTCTCCACTAAAAATCAGTAACCAATAACATCATCATCAGGATTTAGAAATTAGTTTATGTATCTACACTGTATGATGAAGGAGAAAGGAGATTAGCGGTCAGGGTCGATGGAATGTCCGCCTTCCTTACTTCTCCCATATTATTATCTTTATACTGTTGGAGCCGAATTAGTGTCATGTAACAATAAGCATTCGATTGGAATTGATTGTTTATTGTTTGCATAGTTATTTTGTTAAATAGGCAAAGGAATTGTGCAATGGAATTATCTACATCTATTAATAAGTTGCGATTAGCTACAAGTACATAGTTTAAATGTCTGTTAAATGTCTCAATCGATCATTTGTGCATTTGATTTGACCTGCAGATAGGTCGTAGGCGTTTACTATCCACAAGTTGTGCATTTAATATGTTTGGGGAATATGAGATTTTCTAAAATCTTCTTTTTGTGATCCACGCTAATCGCAACTTTTCATTTGCAACAGTTTACAAAAGTCTAAAGTAATGAGATATATTTTCCAACAAATAACTGTATAATCAATCATCCATTTGTGCCTTTCTGAGTACTACTAATGTATACTATATGTAATTAGCAGCAGTAAATAATAATTTTATAATATCACATTAAATATACCTTTAGTTAATTTGAGCGTCTATTGCTATTTTTTTAGGTTAGCTGCTTCAAGATTTTCTTTATAATTTAAAAATATCTGTTCCATAAGTATATTTATAAGGATATTTTTGCTCAATCCACAACCACAAATTACTCATTTGTTGTAATTCAAATGCACTCTTTTGGTGAACAGAACATGAACAAGAATCGATTGGCGTTAATTAGTAGTTTTAGCATTATTCAACGGCGCTTATATCATTAGCATTAGGGCACATTATTTTTAATATTCTCTGTTTGTGCGTGGCTAGAACAGAACAAACCTAAACTCACAACAATTAACTTGCCCAACAATGGCAGACATTTTATCCAAATTCGTTGTTTTTTTATTTTCAGGTTTATTGTCACGTGTAATTTTTTAGTGATGCTGAATGTGGTTGTTTGACAGTGTGACAAGAAGATATTTTGCTAAAATAAGTTCCTCCAAATGAAAAATAGGGAACTATATAGTACTTAGGTTACATTTTATATGCATATTTTATAACTCGTTCTATCTCTAAAGAATGATTTTTTGAATCGGCCTCGATAAGCCAACTGATTGTTATGTATTTTTTTACCTAGGAAGGTAATTGATTGCCAGATTTAGTCTGAAACGTTGCTTTCACCGTGTATTTTCTGAACATACATTTAACCATTTCCACATAATCTGATTAAGTTGCTTGTCATTGTAACTTATTGTAAGCATGGATTTGTAAGGTTTTCACAGGTTTTGTGCTGCTTTTCTCCTACATGATAATAATGAGATTACTTTTGCTACTTTCCCCCGTAAGTGTCTATATAGACTTTGAAAGTCTGACTTTCACCACAATACAGCTCTCCTCTGCTACAGTTACTTTTAGAATTTTATAACCATATATAACATGTATATAAATGCGTTAGGAGAGCAATGAAATATAAAAGCTGGTAGTAGACCATAAAAGTAAAGGTGGGTGATGATATTTGTGCCTTTTGGTTGAGGGCAATAATTGAGAAGGGGAAGAAGAAAACCGTAAAAATGTTTTACTCCAATTCGCCCCAAAACTAAGCCTTTTTGTGACTTTAATAGTTGTGAGACTTTGGGGCGATGAGCACTCGCTTTCTCCTTCTCTGATATTTCCCTTTTCTCTCCTTTCACAACCCAAAGTAATTCGTCTCTCTTTACCTCCGCCCTCAACTTTAAAACTTTGAGATGAACTAACTTATGTTGGGAAAATAAACACAATGAGCACTTCTTGAGCTTAGTCACATTTCATTAAAGTACTAACCATTTGAAATGATTCCCTTATAATGAAAGGAGTCTGTGGTTGCAACAAACTCAAAGGAAGTGGGGAAAGGAGAGGAGGATTATTCTTTCAAGGAGAAGGGGCAGAGAGAGAAAGAAAGGGAGAAACGTTTGATGGATTGTTGTATCAAGAGATTGGGGCCGTTTTGTTTGAATTAAGTCCCTCGCAGTCAACTAATGGCACATTTCTCTCTTGCATTGAAACTGTTCATGTGAGAAATGTGAATATGAGAATCCTTTGGATGTGTCATTTCCAATATGTCACAAAGTCGTGTTATTTCTTTAAAGAGAGAAATGATCCTCCAGTTGTATTTAGCTGAACACTCCATGTGAGTCAACTTCCATTGTTTCCGAACCATTGAGCAAATATCCCGACGTTCTCGACTTTGTTGAGTTGTTGGGGCTGCAGCTGGATTTAGGATGTCGTATTTGTTGGCCACAACAAGAACTGGGACTCTATTCATATCTCGGGAGTCATAGATTTGTTCCTTGAGCACCTTTAGCTGCTGAAAAGTGTCCAAATTTGAGGCATCATAGACGAGGAGATAGGCAGATGCCGTCCGGAGGGACACACCCCCACTCCACTCCTCCAACGAGTTGGCAGGGAAAGAGGTCAAGGGGGGCAAATCCACTATTTTCAATTGATAGACTCTATTATATCCGGATGCACTGTGGAGAAAGTGAACAGGGGACCAATAATCAAACCAATAAGCAAAGTCAAAATCAATAGGTGTAATTCCCTCTACCTATTTAGCATCACGGTTCTGGTATGAACTACAGGCCGCACAGTTTTACAGTACTCTCCGCGGAAAGTATTCGTTGTAAATTGCTGCAATATAAAGTAGGCAAATACGTTTACTACGTGCCCATTATTTGAGGCTCCTGCTTGAGCCTATTAACTCTTTCCATTGGGTTTCAATTAGAGAAAGAAAGTAGAGAAATAAAAAGGGGAGCACATGCCAAAGTTGCATATAAATTAAAAGATTGCGAGGAGAAAGTTGCTGCAACCTTTCTTGCTCTCTTTGCAAGACTTATGTAATCTGCTCAGAAGAGTTGTAATGTAATATTTATACGGAACTCACTTTTGAGAGGAATCCGAGTATAAAATGACATTAGGGGAAGCGGAAAGCCAAATAAAAGCTACTTGCAAAGGATTAATAATGAAGTGGGAGAAAGAAACACAACACAAGAAATCCTCTTGTTTCATTATTCATTAGAAGACTTGGAGAAAGTCAACAGGCAGTTGCATCTCAAGAAGAATAAGAAGGGACAAAAAGGAACAAAGCTCGAGGCTAATGAGTAAATACTTAGTTAGCTGACTTACTTCAATGATTTCCGTTTTCCCAACCTAATAAAATTATAATTACAAGAGTCAGACCCCAGGGCAATGTAAAAAAAATCGTTGAAAACACAAATAAAGAGACTAAAATGAACATGATACAAAATGTTAGCATGTAAAAGAGGACTTACTCCACTTGCACCAAGTACAACAATTTTAACTATATGCATGTTGTGACCTCATCCTTCTCCCCCGTGGATGTGGCAGGGGTCGGAGGGGACTTGGGGGCGACAGTGACTGGTGTTAAGTCTTGGACGAGCCCGGACGACTACTGGACTGAGTGGTTGGAGTGCGAGAGGTATATATTATGGGAATCCTGGCTTTGGCTGGGGCTTCTTGGCCACATCTTATTGAGAGCGAGAGAGTGGAGACTCAGTGTCCTGTTCCTACTCCAACAATGTGAGGAACAAGAGTTTAAACGGATGATCGATTGGAATGGAGTCCCTACAACTTTCTCCAGCGACTGGTGGCAGAGGACTGGGCTGCCTTCGCTCTCTCATTCCTTCGTAGGCCCACACCAGAAGTGGCCCAGTGAAAGCAATGATGATGACTACCACCTCCACTTTTGCTAAGGGAATCCACCACCAACTTCCTTTGAATCGATACTTTCCACCCAGACAGTGCTTTCTTGAGCCCACACAAATTTCACCACCCACCAACAAACATATTACCTCCCTCTCACTCTTCATTATCTCAAAAACACATCATTATTACAACAAACATGTTTGCATACAGACTACTCCAACAATCTTCAGAGCTCTGTCCACCTAAGAGATCATCCTTCCGACCCAATCATACCCAACCGACACACTTTCTCAAGCCACTTGTTGTAAAAAACTTACAAGAAGAATAAGAAGAAATACCAAAGACATTTGATGAGGGGAAGCCAAAGATTTGTGCCAAGAGGTCGAAATTTTGTCTACCGAGTTGGGAGTAGAAGTGATTAGGAGACTGTTGGATATGAATCCATTAAGAGCTTGGGAGCAACTTTTCTTTGTCTGAGGGAAAATGAGAGAAGGACGTGTTATATAGGAGATGATCACTTTCCTCAGGCTGATACAAGTTTAATTACTCACAAGGTGCTGGCAAATTAAATTAAGAGGATGAATTAGGCAGCTCCTTTGCCCTGTTTCACAAAACTCAATTAATTATACATCCCTTCCCTATTAAGAATTAGAAAGAGCAGAGGCCATGTCCGAGGTTGCAAAATTGATGAAATTAAACATAAAGCAATTATATACAAGATGGAATTAAACATAAAGTAATTAAATCGGCTTGGGATCAAATTAAATTGGGACTCAAAGCTAAAAGGTTTTGTGTGTGCTTTTCCCTGCAAAAGAAAGGAAAAGGGGAATTGAAAAAAAATGTGGTTCAAATCCTTGTTTGCCTAATCCAATATTCTTTTCATCCTTTTCTGTAAAAACTCAAAAATTGCGTCTAACCAAATCCATTGGATTGGGTTTTGTTCTCTTTCTGGAAGAGAAAGAAGGGGAAATAATGCCACTTATTTATTTTCTCCAGAAAACAGAGATAATCCTCCATGGAGAAAAGATGGGCTAAATAAGTGATGCACGTTCTTCTCAATTCCCCTCTACTACTAATGGCAGCTTCTTTCTTCCTCTGGTCAATGTTCTAGTGGCATCAGCATTTCTCATCCCCCATATTTATAAATGTCAAACTCAATTCAATAATGCAAGTTTCCATTCCCATAAAATCATTTTCTTGTTTTCTGGATTTTTTTGCTTGGTTGACATATTACTCTTGCCCTAAGCTAAATCGTATTATAACACCAGCCATGGTGTGATACTTGTGTGATAGATGTTGTGGAATTGAGACATTGCTTGGAGCACAATTCGACAGTACATGATACTTATACATATATGAGAAGACATAATAGTATCTCATCAAAGGATGTCAGATGTCGAAGGAGAGAGAGAGAGAACGAGGCTTCATAATTAGCTTCACATGTCGGACTTTATTTAAAGAATGGGAAAGGCTAAGTATTGTTATTTGGTGTAATCAAGAAGAGAGAGAGGAATCTGTGGGATGGGAATGATGGGATATAATATAAATGGGCTGCGAAATCCCGTCAAGACGACACTAAGTAGACAATCAGTGGGAAGTAGACAAAGGAAGGAGTGAAGATGAATGAATGCTAGTGACCCACGTCGTCTTAGGAGTAGATTACGTGTTGTCACCAACATCAGTACAACCGTTTATTTGCTTCATGTCATGTATTTCTCTCGCTCCCTTTCTCCCAAATGTATCAACATTTATGAGGACTTTCTCTGCCCAAAACCAAACAAGAGAACAGCTAACTTCATTTGACAGGCCGGAAAATGGAGAGAGAAAGAGAGAGAGAGAGAAAGCAGACGGTTCTTGTTTTTGATGGGCCAAAAGGGAGGTGAAGAGAGTCTTCTTTTGTTGTCACATGCAGATGGGAAGTGATAAGAAGGAGGTGCAAAAATCAACTAAAGACCCAAATGATGGAATGCAATTAGTCGGTCAACACACACAGGGAAACTGAGACAAGCAAGATGAGATCGCGTATGAGAACAGGAGAGTATGTAACTCACCACGTGTTTTCAATCTTGTGTAGTAACTTGGTAGTAGTAATAAGTAGTAGAGTTTGAAACAGTTAAGGATGGGACGTTGGACCTATTTTTAGAGACCTTTATTGTGTATGATATGTGTGTAGAAGCAGGGGAAGGAAGGAGTGGATAATTCTCATATATTTCATTCCTCCCTGTTAATGACTCCCTCCGCATGCTTCTTTTGGATATGTCTTGTACTTGTTCATCCGTGATATGATCAAGAATGCGTATGCAATGAAACAGAGACTGTTACCGAAATTCAGTTATTCTCTCTCTACAATCAGATTTTTACTCGTCTTTTTCTTCTACCATCATCATCATCATCATTACTACAACTAGTTAATAGTGCAACCGTTTTATTTCTTCAATTGTGCTCTCTAAACTCTGTTCGTTGTTGGCAGTATAGGTTTGGAGAGAGAGTGAGTGTGGAAAATAATGATGTGTTGCCGCGTAGCGTTTTCATTGAAGAAGAGCTGAAATTTCACTTGTGACCACCAACGGATGTGTCTTAGGTAAGGCTTGGGGATAAAATGATGATGATTATGGGACTAAAAGTGAAAGCAATTGTTGTTGATTGTTGTAGATGTTGTTAGATGAGTGATTTGGAGTATGAGCGAAGACTCTGGCCTCGAATTAAGAATGTCTTCCGCATCTTGGTTGCTTTTACCTTCTCTCATGTCGGAGTCTGTGGTTTAGTGGTGGGCTACATGATTTGTGGTGCTTTCCTTTTCCAGTAAGTGTTTTCTAGAGAGTGATTCCAACCCTGATTTGCATATTAATGTTTGGCTACTTCTCTCACAGAATGATTGAGAGTCAGGAAGAAGACACTCGGGGGGAGCAAGTGAGAAAAATACGGGAAGAGACGGCGGATAAACTTCTTTCCATTGTCCTTAGATTGAATACTTTAGAGGAGGTACAATTATGATGAGATTGTTATTACACTCATAATGCATCTTAATATATGGCTATGAAAGTACATGTGAATGTATGTGAGGTCAGAAGGAGTTCTTCAGACTGGCAGACATAACGATAATGAATTACACACTGGAAGTGGTGAGCGCAATAAACGACGGATATGATGGAGAGTCTTCGACGGTGAATAGTACGCGAGGAACTTCTGCTCCTTCCGAGAAAGTTTCTTGGAGTTTCCCTGGTGCATTCCTTTACTCCCTCACTATCATTACCACCATCGGTAAATATCCCCTTAATCCCCCATCAGCCTCATCCTTGCCACCTACCACTAATCTATACATATGTATGTACCTATCCATAGGCTATGGCAATGTGGCACCCAAAAGTCCTTGGGGAAAAATAACCACCATCCTTTATGGGATTATAGGGATGCCTCTATTTCTACTTTATCTGTCAAATATCGGAGATATCTTAGCCAGAGGCTTTAAGTGGACATTTGCTCGCTGCTGTCAGTGCAGGTATCATTTATCATTATCCATTGTCCTCTCATCATGATGGGCTCCCGTCAATTGATTAACGATTCTCCAGGTGGAATTGTGTAAGACCCCGACGCTATCTTGAGAACGGGGAAGTGGATGAAGAGTATCAAGAACCCGAAGAAGAAGAACAAATCACTGTACCTATTTCCCTTTGTCTTGCTCTCATGGTCGGCTACGTAAGTCTCATTTTATTTCATTAATGGGGAAAATAATCCTACTCATTTATAACTAAGTAAGTGAAAGCAGGCAGTTGACAGGATTACATATTTGAGATTTTTTTTGCGTAGGTGTGGGGTGGAGGTCTACTTTTCGCCAGTTGGGAAGGTTGGCCTGTTTTGGATGCCTCTTACTTTTGCTTCATCAGGTGGGTTCATGACATTTAGGATCTAATAATTTAATCCGTCATTGAAAAGCCCTTTTTGTTTCATGTTTATATTGAAGCTTGAGCACAATCGGCTTTGGGGATTTGGTGCCAGGTGTGGCTGTTAACGCAGAAGGCCCAGAAGACGAAATCCAACTTTCCTTCATCTTCTGTTCCCTTTATCTCCTTCTGGGAATGGCATTGATTGCCATGTGCTTTCAATTGTAAGTGAAATCTCAATATTTGTCCCATTAGCATTGTGTCAAGAAGGGAAACAAATTGCCACTCATGTCCTTAGCACAAAGAGTCTTTTCTTGAGGTTGACATCCACTTGTTTCTCAATTGGCAGGATGCAAGAAGAAGTGGTTGCCACTGTGAGGAGAATCGGCTCTCGACTGGGCTGTAATAGAAAATGAATTTATGCTGCTCAGGCATAAAATAATGTTCCATTAATGGCCAACAACTAAGACTTTCCCCCTTCTCATTGGATTGTGTTCAATGCTTATAATATGCTCATCATTGTGTATCTGCCGTAATGGCTATTTTATGCAGCCATTAAGTAAAAAAATAAGGAAAATTGACCAGATAAGTATTTATTAAATATTATGTGTGTACCATACAATATGCACATTGGTAGACTGCTTTCTAATATTAATACATATTTAATATATATTTCGTTTTCTTTTTGTTACTTTATTCTTTTAGAACCCTCACCACGTAGAATGTACACTAGAATATAGTGTGAATGTGTTACCTTCAATTTTACATAAAATGGAATATTTCTTTTGCCTTATATATGTATATACTTATGTATAATAGTGTATGTATAATAGCATGTATAAAATGGAAATGAGTCAACCCCGTCCAAATGTCTATTTACCATCACATTTTCTCCACGTAGTTTGCAAACAACTTTCACCACCAGCATTATGTGGGCTCATGTTTCTATCTATAACTCGAGGAGCAAAATGAAAGATATGCAATTCGAATCTCAAATTTGGCCAAAATTCATTTGGAATTCAGAGTTGGCAATGTGTACATTGGAGTTACTAGTTTTCTTCATCATACTTTCCATTCATGCATGATGATGATGATGAAGCTTTTTGTAACTGCACCTGGCTGGCAGTGTGGCTTTCAAACTGTGAAGTGGACCATCTTATGGGCTGACAGAGTACACGTTCTAACAAAATTGTGGCACTTTTTCTAACCTTTCTTGGGTCGGCCAAGGTTCTCTTGGATCAAGCCACCGCAAGTTTTCATGCAAAACTTTATATAGATGGGTTTGCTACTGTGAAAGGGAAGATGATAATGTAAAGTTTGCCTTCTCTAGCCTTTTGTACACGACGGGTCTCCAGGATTTTGTTATGCATCACTTGTATTTCCTCTTGAATAACTAATTCCTAATTATGAATGCGGGCTACAAATGAGGAGATGAGTAGAATTAGGTTTGATACATTCATTCTCACAGTTGACGGATTGATTATGTTAATGGGGATTGGGGTGGAGTTGATGGGATGGATGGCCCACAGAGATCAGCTTATATATTATATTCTTACAAAGATCCCATTGTTTGTGAAACTGGAGGAGGAATAAAGGAAGGAAGCTCTGAGAATGGGAGATAGAGAGGGATAACGGACGGAGAAAGTTGAATGGGGATCGATCGAACGAAAATGGAGAGTGCGCAACCCCCACAAAACAAGCCAACAGCCAGCTCTCTTATCACCACCTCCCAATTTAATCACACTTAACAATGTACTTAGCATAAGCCACAAACAACAAACGTCTCAGGGATGGCCTCCTCCTTCTCAATGTCCACTTTCACCCTCCTTTCACCAACACAGTCCATCATATTACACAACACCTTTTGTGTCAACTACGCCATCAACAACTAGGAGTATTAAAACTCATCAAAATGGGGACAAAATATTGCTCCGTAGTCTAATTCGCTTTCTCTTTTTGTGAATAATTTGGAGAAAGCAACAATAACAACAATGTGTGAAGCAAGACGTTGCTGTTTGTCAATTTTCTCCGTGTGCGTCGCAATAATTATTTACATTGTTGTTGGTGCACTCGCATTCTTCTTTTTGGAGAGTCATTATCAACGTACTCATGAGATTATTGCCAGAGAAAGTGTCAGTTATCAAGAATTGGATGGCATAAGAAACGCTACAGTTCAGCGTCTTTGGTAAGTGAAATTTGTGAGACTTTGAGACTTTTCTATGTAGTATATTTACATGTTGCATGTAGTATATTTACCCTGATTTGTATCTTCATCATGGGTGAGCAAAGCTACCCACACATTCATACAAATTATGGGACATATATATATATATATTTATATGACGAACAATATTGAGTACATTATATCACATTTGTATTTTATTGCAGGGCACTAACAATGGAACTGAACGTTTTTTATGAATCTAATTGGACTCAGTTGGCTGAGCTTGAGCTGCAAAAGTTTCAAGAAGATGTATTAAGACACTTGTTTCCTCTTGAAGAATCTGAATCATACCGCAAGGAGACATACAACTTTAATGACGACTCTTTTGAAAATTTCCCTGCGGCATTACTCTACTCTTTGACACTTATCACCACAATAGGTACTTGTGATTGAAACTAAAGCTAATAGTGAGGGGACCAAAGAAATCCTAATTAACTTTCTCTTCTCAGGTTATGGAAGTGTCAGTCCCAAGTCTCTGCCTGGAAGGATTTTAACAGTGTTTTACGCAGCAATCGGGATTCCGTTAACGCTTTGTTATTTGGCTACCGTTGGAGATTTTTTGTCTAGATGCATACGTAGCATTTATTACAAACTCAGGGTATGAAATTGTCAAATTGTTATCAATTGGACAACAAATATTTATTTCTTTTCAATAACAGTGTGGACAACAACGGAAAGGAAGCAACGGAGTGCCAATTCCCGTTTCCCTTGTACTGGTGGTTTGCTATCTCTGTGGTGGTGGTAAGTTATCTATTTTCTCATTCATCATTAGCAGAAACTTTTCTTAAATTTAAACTTTCTCTTGTTGTAGCTGGAGTCTTTTGGTATCTTGAGGACTGGCCATTTGTGGACGCAGTATTTTTTTGTTTCGCATCATTAGCAACAATAGGATTTGGTGGAATGTTGGATCCACGATTATGCAAACACGTAAATCATATCATAATTAATATATTTACTACACAAATCCATAGGATTACACAAACAAATAAACATAAATATTTGTTTAGGTGTCACTCTTGGTATCCTCTGTCTACATCCTTTTGGGAATGGCTTTGATCAGCACAGTATTCAATCGTAAGATCTATTTAATTAATGCATCCCCTTTCACTTTCTTTTATAAATTGGGAAAAATCCATACTAGTTGTTCAAGAAGAGATCGTGCGTGGAAAGTCCGGCCGAGGACGTCATTACCACCGTCCTATTTCTTGACTATCCAACAACAAAGACATGGTACCAACTCAAGAAAATCATGTTGGACTTCAACACATTACTCTGGATGCCACAAATTCTTCTCTGGTATGTCATTTAATAAATACCACACTCCAATAAGTATGCAATCACTTTTATTATTACGTCTGGGCTTTCAGAGTTTACAGGGTGATGAATATTTTGTTCCAAAGAGCATGGTGGCAGAATATTTTTCTCCGCAGCCAAATGTCGTGGAAATGACAACTTTAGGAAACAATATAAATTACGGCTGCGGTTCCGCGACACTTCCACGACCCTCGCGATCAAAAACAGTGACATTTGAAGACGAAAAGTTTAGCAAAGAAGCCCCACCTGATGTTTTTATGTAATTATTTTATCTGAATCTCAAACGACAATTTACATTGAAACATTGAGACTCTGTGTACAATCCATTGCTTTCAAATATCTTTCAAAATATAATTGTCAGTAAGATTTAAGATGAAATCCACACACCCTTCGTCGCTCTAGCATTCGTCCAAAAGCTTTTATAGATAGTTTCAGAAAATTAAACTTGGTGAGCTCTCTATCCTTTCTACAAACTTGGCTACAATTGTGACATTTATACACAGGCAACGAACAGATTCATTAGCAAAAAAAAAATATCGTTTAATGATTTTGTTTGCTGTTAATTTAAAATACATGATTTGTTCCATTAGTTAATCAATAGCATTAAAACGTAAATTAAAATAAACCCTGTTTAGACAGAGAGCATATCTTTGTAAATCAAAAAAAAAATATTTGAGCAGTTTCAGTTCAAAAATTTTATATGACTGTCAGAAAAGTCCCTGATTATATGTAATGCAAGTTAGTGCAGATGTTAAAGGTAAAATAATCTATTTAACAAAGTAAGAAAATTCCTACATAATCAATTTGTTTACAATCCACGAATCGAGAACATACTCATGCAAAGAGATACGCCACAAAAGTTTACTCGAATTTTTTAACGCCAACGAATTAATCTATTATTAGTATGCTATTACATAAATAAGTTTAATAATAAGTTTATATACCTTGAAATTTTGTGAAACCATTAAATGATTTTGGGATTCTTTAATAAGTGAAAGTTTCACTGTGAACCCCATGTACAAATATGCGTTCCCTTATAATTTTATTCATTTATTTGTTTCTCTACAAATACTCTCAGTTTAGTCTTGAAATTAAATGAAATTAATTGGTTGTGCAAAAGGTGAATTGATATATCAATTAAGTGTATACTTATTCCCATTGTCTTTTATAAAAATAATAAATATAATATACATACAACATATAATATGCGGGATGTTATATGCCAATAAACGTTTCCTCGGCCATCTTCATTTTTGCATAAGGTTGCAATTAGTCATTAGTGTTGATGAGTTTGATTAGTTGGCCGTATACATTTCCCCGGAAGAAAGGATGAAGGTATAAATGATATGAGAGCGTCCTCCGACTGGCTTTGTAACATTCGGGAGTATTGATCGCTGCTTTTCCTGAATTCTTTATCCAGCAAGAGTTTGGAGTCTTGGGGATAGTACTGGATAGTAGTTGGTCAGGATGCGGGTGTAGTGAAAGGTGGAACGCTTTCTCTAGTCATGCTAAACTTACCTTATCCAACAAACCAAACATGGCAGGCCGGCTTTGTAGCTTTCAAAGCATTTTTACTCTTGTGGCACTAGAAATGACACTCATGCTAGGCTTCTGGGTCGGAGACTATCTGCATCCCTTTTTTAACAGAGCACCCAAAATATGTGATGTAACGGTAAGTTAATTAATAGAGCTTTAATCATCTCGTTGTAATAATTGTATGCTCATTCATTTAATTATAATAACTTTTTTTTAAAACAAGAATTCCTCCATCGTAAGGAAGCTGGTTCAAAAGGTGGCATAAAATTCATTTATTATTCATAGGAGTAGGAACATCTCAGAATAAATACTTTGACTAACACTAATAATTATTTTCAGAATTGGTCACCAATTCTGAATCGATACGGCGTCTCTCTTCCGATCGAGTGTCCATTGAACCTGTCTCGAGATGTTCATGGGGTTAGAGAGTCCATAAAAAGCAAACGGTCATCTCATTGGCAGTGCTTGAAATGTGGAAAAAAGTTTTATTTTGAACGTCATCTAGATCTTCATATTGAAAGACGTCATAGTGAGCTAATTAATAAGGTACCGATGACCACACTTATTGTATACCAGCTTACAATTGCAAATAAAATGCATGACTATTAAATATGTAGGCAGAAGACGCAGTATGTCTTGGGGGCTTTTGTGACATTATGCGTTGTGATGTGCTAAAGTCCAATTCTTTCCTGGACGAAGAGTCCAAATCCACGGATTTATCCATATGGACCCCAACATCAGGGTCTCAACCAGGAAAACACTCTCATCCAAGTAGGAAACACATAAGTCACTCTCATCAAACAACTAAGAAAGGGGAAAGTGGTCAAGAAGAAAATTTAGAGCATTGTAATGAAGATTACTATTCTCAACTGAGGCTAAAATGTTCAGAATTGGTGTGGCAGTGTCTCCAAGGACTCATTTCTCTCTTGGATGCTCAAGACTTTAAAACCGTTCAAAGTAAAAAGGAATACACCATACGTATTTTACAAAGAAACAACTTTCTATAATGTCTTGTTTTTCTTGTTGTTGTTTTACAGATGAACTTGAATCTGTTAGTTGCTCTTACTTGTCGTGTTCCAGATATGGGGACAAATGCTGTTCCTCAAACTCTAAAGGCAAAGGGAAGCTTCGGCCATTTTTCATTGTTTTTGGCTCATTGTTCATTTCTTTTTGTCTTGCCTTGGCCTACTATTTTACCTGGATTTATACGCAAAGGTATATCTTTAAAAAATGTTATTTTAAATATAATTTATGAAGGAATTAATTTACATTTACAAATCAGTGGCAACGTGGAGGATAACATTATGTACCCCTTTGAGGAAGAGAATGAGAGAAATAATTCGCCTGTTATAGATCAACAAGATCAACAAGATTCAACCTCAGCCATTTTCAGGAAGAATGCTCTACTGATGAACAGGACGACGCATTTGTGATCAAAATTTCACCTGAATAATATCACCTTCTCGTAACGTGAATCACTTTACAATAATAATAATAATAATTAGGGAATCATGATGAAAGGCAATGAGTGAGTTTGTATATAGCCATAAGTTAAGTTAGTTTTAAGATGGTCCTAAAACTGTACCAAATTTTTATGCCTTATGTTTGAACTTCTTCCATTCTTCGAACGAAATACCAAAAATAGTGAAGACATCCATGAATTGACCATTTACACTGCCAAAAATAAATGGTTCAGAATAAAGTCAATAATAATCAATAACAATATAATATGCCTACTACTACAACGGTTGCAATAAAGAAAACTTGACAATTTCTTCTATACATTTTTGCATTAACAGGCAGATTTTATCAATTGAAAAATTGGAGCAAATTACCCTAAAGGAGGTTAGCCACATGAATATTTTATGCGCATCCTAATCATAAATGCGTCACAAATTCTTAATATAAACAACCACTACTTTGTCCATATTCTTTGGAGTTATAAAATAATAATGCAAATGATCTGCAGCAGATAAATATTGACACTTGATGCATTTAAACATGATGCATGCTATGCTCTCTTTAAACTAGTTAAAAATGAATTTGTTGTCGACGTTTTTGCCCTTACTTTGAATGCATGGGATGAAATCAAGTTTAAATGGATGTTTGCTAATCCCTGCTAATCTGAGGATAAGATGACTATCTTAATATTTTGAGAACAAAGAGAGGAAATAATCAGCTGCTATCCGAGAAACCCATCGTTTGAGTGCATGTTCAAAAGCATCATAAATTTTGTCCTCTGACTACATAAACTTTAAACTACATCCGAACTTAATTGGTGACCTATAATAGTTGGGAGGGGAAAGGGGTCAAAGGTCATCCTCATTTGTGTGTGCGCGGACGTTGGACGTGGTGGATGTTCGTCTCCGTATTTTACCAACACAAAACACAAAGAGTAGATGACTACAATATTACGTCTCAACAACCAAGGAGAGAATAAATAGCAGAGCAATTTTTTAATTTTTGGACTCTTTTAGGTGAGTTACACCCACAATTAACATTGACAACTAATTGTTTTAGCTTTTCTTTCTATTTGCTTGTTTGTATTCTCTTAATCTTAGACGTTCTATTGTTTACTTTGAAACGTTTTTATTTTTGAGATTTTCATCGCAATTAATTACTCATCTGATTTTTTAGCTTATCACAACTTGAACTAAAAAGGAAACTGTGACCATGGATGTCATGCACAAGTCGTTCAAGGATCGTCGTTCTTTCGGTAAGCATTTATAAACAACCTTATCATTAGTTACTATATATCGTTTAAACAATAATGGAATAAGTTAGGAGTATTTTTTTTTTAATTTTTAGGACAACGTGTTCGAGAAGTGGAACAGGTACGAAAGGAACACCCCTCAAAAGTTCCAGGTATGTAGTTCTCAAAGCAAAGATTCATTAGGAACGTTTGGTCTAACGTTTAAAATGTCCTTCAATTCAATAGTTATCATCGAAAGATACAGACATGAAAACCAACTGCCCCCACTGGATCGAAGCAAGTTTCTCATCCCAGAGCACGTCAGCGTCGGGGAGCTAATCAATATTTTAAGGTAAAACAATAATTGTTTGTACATTTATATTTAGAGTACAATTATAACAAGATTTTATATCATACTTTAGACGACGATTGCAATTGAATCAGTCTCAATCAGTCTTCCTGATTGTGAATGGACGGAACTTGCCAGCAACTGCCGCATCATTTGCGGACATTTATCGCAATGAAGCTGATCCCGACGGCTTTCTCTACATCGTCTACGCTTCGCACGAAACTTTTGGAGGAGTTTTGTAAACGTTAAAAAATTCTGATTTATCCTGTCTCGCGTCTCGGAATTTTTTTTGTTCCTTCGATAAATAATAATCACTCGTAAATGCATTAATAACTATACACAATTTATAACACGCAGAAAAACAAATTTTTCAATCGTCTAAAAATAATTATCTAATGGAGATAGATATATAATGGTGCAACAAATCTGTAAATGTTCAACTTTCAAGTTTTCATCGTTCATTTTACTCGTTGATGACCCTACCAACTTGAAATTAGGTAGATTATTTATGCGAAATATATGTTTTCATTGTATATTTTCTTTTTAAAAACGATAGTTCAATATTTCACTTGTTGACTAATTTAGTTGGTCTTTATTAAAGGTAGCTATTTAATCGTGATTAGGGAAATATTTAAGTAAATAACTCGCAATACATTACATATTTCCAAAGATTGAAACATTATGTATAATTTTTTTTTAGATTTTTATGTGCAATTACTAAATACTTAATAACATTATTTAACTTGTTCGTGAATGGGTTTTGAATAACTTCTTGTCATCCATGTTGTGTGATTGTGATCCGTGTACTTATCTCATTACAGTAGAATAGTACAACTAATATTATATCATCCTTATTTAAAATATTAAAAAATGAGTCAATTGTTGTAATATGTAAACTGGTGTTTTCGATTTTCGATTGACTAATAAAGATCATCACATTCAAAAAAAACTTTGTATGGTCATGCTCCTTCTTTGTTGCTTAAGTAAATAAAAATGGTATCACAAGGAACATTTTTAGAACAAACTAGCAAAATTTTTTTATTGAGTAGTCTCATATAAATTGTGGTGACATACTACAATTAGAGTACTTAATCAAATGTATTAATAAGATTATATGGATACTGCATATATCGATTTCAGTCTGATGATGATTTCGCGAAGCAGTTGGCTTGCGTCCCACCCCCGTAATGATTGCTTATCCCTGTTGGGGTTCACCTTTAGTCTTTGCATTTATAATCAACAAAGTAATGTCAATAATATTGAATGTGAAACTGGACACAAATTATAATAAAACTTAACCTAGGAACACCTCATTGAAAACGCGTTTTTACACACGTAAGTACTGTAAATTATAGTCTATAATAATTAAGTAGACTTTGGTAACATTGTTGACCCTTAGAAAAAAATAATACGTTAAACGGATTCAATTAACAATTAATGTCTAATTTTCGTCAAAATTAAAAATGGAGTTATAATACATTTTTCAAATACTTAGTCAGACACGACGGGGGTCATAACAAAACTATAATATATATTAAAACTAACAGTTATACTTCTAATATTTCGGTCTCATTTTCAGGTATCAATTGAAGTATTAAATACTGAAGACTTGCAAATTTTTGGTTGTTTTGCAGACTACAATTTGTTGTAGTAAGTAACTTAACAGAGAACGGTAGCCTCTTTCGTAATGGACAGGTACAATGGTAGCTTTCGACGGATGTCAATCGAAAATACACTTAATATACTGCATCTTTGAAATCGTTTTTTTTTGGAATTTGATTTTTTTTCTTTGGGCTGGACGGATTTTTAAAAGCGATGATGATGATCTCATAATTTCAGTCGTTAATAAGCATAGCCCTTTCGTCGTTGGAGTTTTCGTTTAAAGCTGTTTCAATACTCTGTGACACTAGACGAGATCAAGAATGATAGCAAATTAAGTTTCCATTTTCAGAATAAAAATTAATAAATATATAATAACATACAGGCGAAAGAAGGATCGGCTCCCACTTTCATAATGATTGGAATAATACTATCAATTGATAATGATCCCAAAATATCGCCGAGGAATACTTCTTCTAATACGGCAGGAGTAATTGCCCTGTTTTTTTTAAATATAAAGATTAGATTTTTATTTTTAGATCATAAATCATAAATAAAATAGCAAAATATATTACCTTAATTGTGGAAGAATCAATAGAATATTTTGAATACGTTCTGCAGGATTTTCTGATGTAGCGACAACGTGGTCATGAAGTTGTCTAAGTGTAGACCTTTGAATCTCTTTAATTCCGCTGACTGTTGTATCGTGGAATCGATCTGTTAAAATTAGTACACAAAATACATGTATTAAAATTGCACAAGTCATAAGAGGCTATAACTTGTTAAAAATATGATTATAAATAAGCTTACCAGGACTAAAGAGTGCCAAAACTTTGAGTGATGAGTATTCAAAGTCATCCAAATTAATGCTCTCCATAGTTTTAATAAACTGTTTTAGCTTTGACGCATATTCAGCAATAGTTGTCAATCGTGAGGATGAACAGTTTACTTGAATGTTGATGTTGATTAACAGAGCACTAATGACACTGGTCAAAGGTAGAAGATTTTGAGATTGTGATAAACCCACTGCAAACAATTCACTCCACGCAGACCTCATAATAGGAACCTGAATCTCTTTGCTGAAAAGAACATTTACAAATGAATTAAAATAACGAATTAAACAATTGCTGCACAAATAATACCTTAAGGCTTGAAATGCTGGAAGTGAGCTAGCCCAATGTACTGAAAGAAATAATAATCTGCAAGCTGTTTCACAGACAAAAGGTAATGTAATCAATCCATTTGTAGGAAGCGTAGAAGGGCTGACAAGAACAAACTGCACCCAATCATCTGGAATGATAGCATCTTTGTCTATGCAGGAAAGCACTGAGGAAGACGAACTTTCTTCTTCGTCCTTATTCTATAGCAAACCATAGTGGTAAATAACAAAAAATAAAATAGAAAGCAAATCTTTAATACCTCTGTTATCACACTGGAAATCATTTCAATAGCTTTGGCTATATTTGTACGCTCTGCACCGATTGCATCGCTTTCATTTGCGCTCTCTGACTCTTCATCATCTATAAATGAAATGTTTTTAAAAAATGTATTGTTAATATTGAGCATGAGCTCGTTTAGTTGTTGTACCTTGATCTTGATAGCTATTGTCGTAGACTAAGTATCCTGATCTATTGTTGTAGCACTTTGGTTCGTTATTGATGAAACTGTTGTTGTCCAGTAAACTCCCATAAAGGGAGGAAGGGGACAAGGCGGCGTCAGTGCTTTCTCTCTTCACAGCTTGATTATTATTTGACAGAGGCTTTCGTTCATGCTGAACTGCTGCACAAAAACGGAAACAGTCACATTCTCACAGAGTTAAATAAGCCCCCACCCACCAATACTAACTACAAGTTATTAAACGCCAGTAACTTAAAAAAGGAAACTCACAGTCAGAGCGCATTCCCATTTGAAGACATTTTTGAAGGCGACAATACTGACAGCGGTTTCTGTGGTGTTTGGTGACCTCGCACTGTTTGCTTCCGCGACAAGAGTAGCCCAACTGCTTTCGAATCGATCGCTTAAAGAATCCCTTGCACCCCTCACAACTAATGGCTCCATAGTGACGACCTGACATTTAGAATAATAATTAGCAGGCAATAACAATAATACTGGATGTAAGTAAAATAATAAGTTACCGGAAGCCCTGTCTCCGCAGACGACACAGCTGTCCCCCACAGAGCCTCCCCCCACCCAGGAAGAGAGTCCCCCCTTTTTGGTGTCGCCCTCCAATAAACTTGACAAACTCGCAATCGTCAAGTTCCCGTCCATCTGGATAATCTATTTTATTATTGCAGTTGTTTAAAAATTGTGACGACAGTTTTTCGTCTGTCCCTCCGTTTAGAGTTGTTAAAGAGCAACTACCTCATGTTGACTTAATGAATAATTAATTGGTAGGTTGGTAGAGCATGTTGGGAATGTGTGGAGTTGGTTGGTGGGGGAATAAGGGCACTGTATCTATTTGGTTGTTGTAATGCAATGCTGCTGCTGTGGTTCAGAGTTCAGAGGAAAATGGCTCCTTGGGCATTGGGTGGAGGTCAACCAGCACAAGCATCGAGTGTGGTGATGATGGGACAAAAAATAGCTGGCTCTGTCTCCCTGCCTGTATTGTCATCCGCTAACCACTACCTCCTCACCACCACGGCGGTGACCTTTGGGACCAACTCCCTCCTCCTCCTCCTCCTCCTCCTCCTCCTACCTCCCGGGTATCTACAGGTCAAACAATCTCCCAATAGTCCCTATAGTCTTCCACCACCATCGACCCCAACTACTCACTAACAGCAAACAGCAAACAAACTTCATGGAAAATTAAGGCATTCTTTAGGTGATGACATCCCGGAGGCTATTTAAAATTCACTCATCATCCTTTTTTTGTGGACACAGCCGCATCCATCCATGATAATATTTATAAAAGAAAGGATCTAAAATTAGACATGCCCCAAGGGAATTCTTCATTCAACACTCATCTCCTACTACCTTTCATTCAACCCCCAACAAATCTCAAATGCGACAATCAAACTGTAACAATCACAAAAAATCTCATCTTCCAGACAGAGAAGTTCTCTCTGTTTCCATCCTATAAAAATCTCATGTTTTTGTTTAAACGATGACAAGAAGATTGGCTATAATAGTTGCTCTTTTCTAGCCTAACCTATTGCCATCAACCAAAGCAATTTTAAATTGGTGATTGGAAGTTGTAGTATGCATATGCAACCATCTTCATTTGCATGCTTTCCTAATCAATGCCCAGCCAAGTTTCAGGATGCCGGCTTCAAGAAGATTTTGACGCATATTCACATATTCATAAATAGATGGCTAATTGCACTAGTTGGGTCACCGACCTGCAAATAACAAACTCTTCCAATGTCATTATCATCCAAAGAAGTGAGGGGTTGGGGAGATATGCAGTTGAAGCTAATTAACTAATCATGCTCCCAACTTAAGATTAGCATTGCTAACTAAATATTATTTCAGCTTTGCTTTCTTACATTTCCCAAAGTAGGATCAAAAAATGACATTTTCACTAAAGGAAGCTGATTACGAAAAGTAGACATGTATTATATAACCATGCAATGGACAATGGAGCAAACGGATGCATTTTGCTTTCTCCTCGCCGACAACGTGGATTGAAGACCCCGTCGTCTCAATCTACTGCCCCAATGTCTTAACAATGGAGGACTACTGATGGACAATCTGTTTCAGCCTTGATTAGCATAAGTAGCTCTCCCCAACTAATTCCAGCCTGCATATTTGTGGAGAAAGCATGAGATTTGAGGGAGGAAAAACGAGTCATTATTGAGTCTCACAAAAACCCTGTTCAGTTCACATACATATTCTGAGCAACAAAAAAAAACTCCCAACGTAGAAATTACCAGCCTTAATTATTTGGGTGATGTATCATTAGCCACTGGAAACATTAAGCCTCTTAAACAACTGTTGTTAGTAATCCAGCTTTAATTTCAGCATATAATAAATTAACTATTTTACGTGGCTCAAAGTTAAAAAGTATAAAAACTGTCGGCTAAAACAAGAGATAATTGAGAGGAGGGGAATTAAGGATGGTGGTATGGCAATTACGCCCCAATTTTACAACATTTACATTTCTCTGTTTTTTCCTTCTAGTTGGTCTTAGTTTTGGGAGATTTGCACATTCCTCACCGGATAGCCACACTGCCAGCAAAATTTCGAAAGCTCCTTTCCCCTGGACGCATCCAACATATTTTATGTACTGGCAATTTGTGTACCAGGGAGTCCTTCGACTACCTTAAAACCGTGGCTGCTGACGTACATGTCGTCAGGGGGGACTTTGACGATAATTTATCTTACCCAGAACAAAAAGTTGTAACCGTTGGACAATTCCGAATCGGACTTTGTCATGGGCATCAGGTAGTAGGGATGCCTAATCCAATATTCTCATTTTGTTAGTTTGAGTGTGTCTTGATTTAAGATTGTTCCTTGGGGAGATGTTGATGCGCTTGCTAGCGTTCAGAGACAACTGGACGTTGATATCCTTATTTCTGGGCACACCCATCAATTTGAAGCTTATGAACATGAAAATAAATTTTATATAAATCCTGGCTCGGCAACAGGAGCCTATCAGCCTTTGCTGACGTAAGCCGACTTTAAACAGCAATAAAAATAGGGAACAATTTGGTGAAATATTAACGTAATCCTTTGATTTTACAGTAACGTCATTCCATCTTTTGTTTTAATGGATATCCAAAGTTCCACCGTTGTAACTTACGTTTATCAGCTAATTGATAATGAAGTAAAAGTGGAGAGAATAGAGTTTAAGAAATAGTGAAAGTCTCCGTTAAAACTTGCCAACCTTTCTTTTTTTTTTGTAGACATATATTATTATCATGATCATTTCCTAATAAAACACTGCGTAGTGCAAATAAGTCAAATGCTATAGATTGATGTAATATTTTGACAATAAGTCTGCAAACAAAAAAATCATTTATACACATCACGTAAAAACAAACAGCTTTATTCTTGCAAAGTTTGGTATTAATTATTACTTGCTTAAACTGTTGTGTACTAAGCTGTCTTATTAATTAAATGCATGATTTTTGGGCTCACGTTTTGAGAAAATTGTGTTCACTTACTTAAGCAAGATTGTCATAAAATTTAACAGTAAATTATTTAAACACTAAACATTTGACACGTATTTCAGTTTTTAAGTTTATGAAAAGGTCGATGAAACTACAAACTACAAGTTTGAAATTTTTTTTCTTACAAATTGAGAGAGAAAATGCATATTATGCTTCATTATGCGAGTGACTCGTTATTTTTATGTAACTTAATATTGTCAAGGTCAAATTGAGCATCCGATAACATGGAGCTGTCGTTGTTAGAACCAATAGACTCTGTCGAAGAGTCATCATCATCCGTAGTTTCGTCACACTCCCTTATTGCCGTCGTCAAGTCCTCTATCCTTTGCATCGCTAGCTTTAGATCTCCCTAAATTTCAGACAATGCAAGTTATTAAATTTAATGCCTATATAATGATTGTCAAATAATGGTACCTTCAGGGTTGAAATCTCTAGATCTGCACTTTCAAGCTGTTTGTCTAAATTAGCCCGTCTGGCTTGAGCGTCACTTTCTCGTTGTGTCAATCTCAAAACTTCTTCTTTGCTATCCCGAAGTTGTCTTTCACATTTTTTAAGTTTGTCCATTGCAGTATACTCTCGAGTTTGCAAATTCTTTAAATCTTCTTGGTATTTTTCAATGTGCTCTTTCAGCCTCACCACTTGACCCTGCAAAAGAAAAATGTTTGTTTTTATACAAGCTTGAAAATTTTGAACAAAAAAAAAATATTTTGTTATATACTTCTAATCTTGTTTTTGTTGTTGTTTCCAACTCTAGTCGTGTTTCTAATTCTCGGACTTTTAGTTGGAAACGTTTTTGAATTTGATGAGAAGCTTGATCGCCTTCAAGAGTTTCAAGTTTGGCTGTAAGTTCAGCTATTGTTTCTTTAAGACTACTTGTAGCTGCTTCAAGCTCACTAATTTGTATGCACTGTTCGGTAATTGTAGTTTGATCAACAGAGAGCTGTTCTACTGCAGCTTTATATTTTTTCATGACCTGCACAAAGAATTATAATTAATAATCTTAGATTAACTATAATATTATGTAATTATTACCTCTGCCAATTGCTCTTCTCCCTCTTCATATTGTATCTGAATATTGGCTTTTTCCCTAAGCAATGCATTTTTCTCGTTTTCAGCTTCACTGCATCTTCTTGTTAGTTCATCAATTTGAATTTGTGCATCCGACAGCTCTTCCTCGACCTTTTGTTTAGCCCGATTCAATCGTTGTCTTTGAGATTCAGAATCTTCTAGTTGATGTCGAAGTTGTCTCAGCATTCCTTTACTAAGTACATCATTTTTAGATTGCTCGGCCATTGCTTGAGCATCCTTTAGCAAAGCCTTTGCCCGTTTTAATTCTTTCTTCAATCTAGAAATTTGTTCTTGAGATGCATTTTGACTTGTAGATAGCTCTTCCAAGTCGAATAATTTTCGTTCTAATTCTTGCTTCGCTCGTAAAATCGTGGATCGTTCTTCATGTTCAGCTTCTAACTGACATTCCAACGCTAAAATTTTATAAAAATAAAAAATTAAGGGATGCCAAGATTAAGATAATACCAATTGAATTTGCTCACCTTTAACTTTTTTGTGAGCACAGCTTCTCAAATCTTCAATTTCATCCTCTCGTTGTTGAATTTCTCTTTTGTTTTCCTTCCTCATTTGTTCCATTTGCATCTCAAGCCTTAATTTTGTACTTTCCAAAGTTTGTACCTGACCAGCAAGATCATCCAGTTCTTCCTCCTATCATTATTATGAAATTAAAAATGCATATATTTATATAGCTTTAGATATAATTGTAAAACGTACTTGTTCCTTTGTTTTCATTTGCAGATCATTTTTCGCCTTTCTGAGAGCATTTACTTGTTCACTACTTCCTCCTGAATGAGAAACTTCTTCCAATTCTTGTTCAACATTGTGAAGCTTTGTCTCTTTTAATTGCAATTCCATTTTTAAGGCCTGCATTTCATTGAATATAGAATCTTTTTGAATAACAGCAGCATCTCGTTCTCGAATGATTTTATCCTTATTTAATTTTTCTTTTTCCAATTGCATGTTGAGTGTTGAAAGCTCATTGTCGAAACGTCTTTGCTTCTTTTCGAACAAAGCGGATCTCGATGCTTCTTCCTGATGAAGACATTTCACGTCCGAAAGCTCGCTAGATAATTTTTGTATTCTTCGTTTCAGTTGAGCAACAATTTGTCTTTGTTCTTCAGATTCTTCCCAAGCATCGCTGCACTAAAATTGCAAAATTGCAAAAAAAAAGTATAAATATAAATAAATATATATTTAATATACCATTTTAAATTTAATGTCAAACCTTTTTCTCCAGAGATTTTTTCATAATCATAATTTGATCCACGTGATCCTGTTCTCGTTGTTTTAATCGCTGTTTCATCATTTCCAACTCTCGCTTACATCTTTCCCATCTTTGCCTTTAATGAATTAAAATTTTATAAGTGAATTTGAAGCTATTATATTTCAACGGTTTCAACTGACTTGTAGACAGATTCATCGCTGAATTCGTCTGGAGTAGCTCCTCCATCTCCGTTAACGTCCGATATTGAATAAGCAAGGTCCAACTCTAATTGTTGCTTTTCATTTTCCAGACTCTGAAATCTTGTTTTCAAATTTGTTAACTGATTTTCCAGTTGTCCTTTTTCTGCCATTTCTTGTTCAATTTTTTCAGCAGACGCAGCGGACGATGCTTGTTCTTCTGATAATTCTGCACCAAGTTCATTTACCTGGACGAAAAATTATGTATAATTTGTTTATATTGAAAAAATAAAATAAGAAATCATAATTTTATGTATTTAATTTATGCGTATATAAGCACTAAGCACCCATGCAAACTTACTACTGAATTAGCTTTATTTTTGCCAGTTTGAAGAAGAGGAGATTTAATATTTAGGCCTTGGCTAACACTAATGCTGGCATCTTCGTCCGGTTCGTCAAGTTCGTTTGGAACATCAAGGAGTGAACAAGCTTCTGAATTTTGTGCCATTGAAGAATCTGTTCCATCCAAAGTTGCCCAACTGGCTGAATGACTCATTTGAAATCCTCTTATAGCAATTGATGTATTCATCTTGTCCCTTGGATTTCCACGACTGCATATCTTTCGTCCTGGATGCATTTGGACCCAATCTTGTTCAATGTGATCGGATCTCTTGAGGAAATCTTTAATTTGTGCCGACAAACGAGCAGACTCCGTTTCAGGGTCCACGTGAGCTGGGAATGGTTCGTATCGTGTTTTGAATGTAGTTCTCGAAATTTGAGGGGGTAGTAAAGAAAACCCAGCCTTAATGACCACGTTCTCTTGGGGTGTCGGATATCCATCGAAACGACGTCTTTGCGTATGGACTCCAGTTGTAATGTTGCTTTGTTTTCGAACAGGGCCATTATATTTTGGTGTCTGGGATCTCAATGATCTTGGAGCAGGTGAGCTTCTCCATGAATCGGATTCGGAAAGCGTGCTGAATACGGATGACGCACGACTTGAGTTTGCGGTTATACCTCTTGGAAGGTAGTTTTCAAATTCTCGATTGTAAGATGACATGTTGGAAGCCAACTACGACGCTTTGTTTAGAAAGAGCGTCATTGTTATTATTACAAAATCCTACGACGCGGTGGACTTTGAAAAATACAAAAACTCCACCGGCCCAGTGACCCTCTTATTTCCGCAAACACATTGCACTGCAATATTGAACTTCCGGATCCTGGTTTGATAACTATTTTAAGCCCACTAGTAGAGTATGAAAACAAAAAGAGCAGGAGTAGCAAAAAGAGAAGACTTTTGCACGTACTATGCAAACCAATTTGGCTTCCATCCAATAAACTCTTACTCAACAAACAGTTGCACTTTTTGCATTGTAAGTTACAATTTGTAACAGTTTCAGAGCGTATGTAAAAAGTTGAAAAACAATTCGACATGCTTATCTATCATTAATGGTTTTAAATGGAATTTGAAATCACCATATTAAAATCGAAAGATTACGTTTTTCTCTGCCGGCACTTTTTGCTTATAGCGTGTGCTGAATCGAGCAAGTCGCATTTCTCTCGCTACCTCCTCACTCACTACTCAACTCAAATTGAGTAGAGCAGTGAGGGGGGAGGGCGAGGGGGCGAAAAAGAAAGGGGGGAAGGAGGGTGGAGGAAGGTGGGAAAGTGGGGAGAAAGAGGGGCCCTGCCCATTATTATACAGGTTAGCTAGTATATTTTTAAAAATAAATGTTTTCCACGTCCAGACGTGGCGGAAAATAATACCTTTTCACTTCGGAAATAATCACCAAGTAGAGGAAATGATTTTGATGGAACAACCTGATCTGGCTTCCAATCGTAAATCTTGGCAACATAAATACGCCACTCATTAATTGCTGCGGTTATTTCGTCATATCCCATCACTGACTTATATGAAGGGGTTTTTCCAGTACGAGTTAATTTTTGTGCACACATAGCTGCAGCTTCCTTTACCCCACTAAAATCAACCTGTGTCAAAGAAAATGAATTATATTATTCAAAAGCCTCATCCGGATGAGGATTATTATCTGCATTTAATTACCAAATCAAACAATTCGTAGAATACAACCAGTGTATAATACGCATCTTTGGCCGCGTAAGTTTTCATTGCATCGGCAACTGGGCGAATCCTCCAGTCAGCCAAAGTAACTTTTTGTTTCAGGTCGGGTACATTAAACACTTTCATTAAAAAATCAAGGCCAGGCATTTGAAGATTTTCAAGTTGCTCCTGAAGAGCTGTGGAAGATGTTGATTTTCCTCTTTCCAGTGCCTGCGAGCGCAAAGCGTCTTTTGATTTTTTATAACAACCTGTATAAAAATTGTTTTTTAATTTTGAAAGGGTGTCTTCAGCCTCATCTGGATGAGGATTTTACATACCTTCATAATCCATATTTTTCCAAATACGGAACAAATCCTGAACATCAACAAAACTAAGGGGGAAAATGCCCCATTGCTTTTTCAAGCGAATGATGTCGTTGCTGCTGCCACAAACAGCTTTGATAAGCCTAGAATTTCCGCAAAGATCTTCAATTTCATCACAAATTTTCACTGAATGTTGACGGCGATCAGTTAAACAATCAAAAAGGACAGTCGTGCTTGGAGTAGCAATAGATCCAAGGCACAGAATGGCTAAAATTCCCATCCGGATGGGACAAAAAACATTAAATATTAATTATTTAGACATTTGAGTAATATATTAAATGAAACTAGTATTACAGTCATATGATTGATCTATGTTCATTTCAAAATCTAGACCAATTACAGCCTCCTCGTATAATCCTTCAGAAAGTATTATTGATTTAAGCTCTTCCCCGGTTGCTGCCCACTGGACCATTTTGGAAGAAAATGGCAAAAACCCACCAAGTTGTGGAATAAGTGGAAGATTGTTAGCAGCCTCGTGAATTAGGGATAAGTAGTTGCTAGGCGGGTCATCAATCAAGTCCAAATTTGACCTCCTGGCTGCACGAAGAATGAAGGGATTTGAATCCTGGGGTCGCGTTTTGGCTTTTCCAAAATTTTTCTCAGCTTCACGTTTGTCTTTAAAAAATCGTTGCTTTTTCTCTTCTTTTTTAGTCAAAGGAAAAGGCTTTTCAGGAACTAATATATAAAAAAAACAATTTTAGCTATTTTTCCACTTCCAGAAGTGGAAAAAACCCAAAATTAACATACCATAGGATGACCTTGGGGGAACTACGTCAATGAATTTTTCTTCGTCCCCAGCCATGCCCAGATTACCTGTTAAAAAACTCAAATTTTATTTATTTATTGCCTCATCAGGATGAGGATAAAATATTCACAAACCTTGCCATTTAATATGTCCTCTCCCACGGGAAATCTTTATTTCTGAGGAAAGATCAAGGCCACGCCCCCTTCCAATTGTTGGGGGGCTCAATTCACTTTTTCCCCCAAATTTTCCACTTCCTCGTCCTGCCATTATCTTTAAAGTGGGCTCCTATTTAACTTGAAAGTTTAACGAAGACTAATTTAATTTGACTGAGAGATTAAGGTTAAGTCATAAGACAAGCTTAGCTTTTATGGTGACTCAATGAGAACCTTTTGAGTACTTTTGACTGAAGTTTTGAATCAAAAATATTTGACAATAAGTTTAAACAAATAATTAGTCATCCAAAAGAGTAAATAATGACTCAATATTCTCCGGCTTACCAATGATAACCTTTAATTTGGCTTATCATCTTACCCATCATCTTCATAGTTCACTATTCATGATTTTATTTATAAAAATAATTCAGTAGCCACAATGGCCACAATTTCTAATATCGTTGGAATGTTCCCTCGAAAAGTTTCCGACTTTCTCAAGGAACTTGTCATAAAAGAAAGCATTATTTCAATAGATCCAATCTTAAAAAACTCTACTAAATACACCCCTGCATTAATAACTGTTCTTTTGTGCATCAGTGTCTCAAACGAATGGGCATCATTTGAAGATATTGTTTGTCCCAACCATTCAGCAAAAGCAGACGAGTCATTTACAAATTTTTGTTGGAGACACGGCACGTATTTGGTTGAAAAATGCATTTGGGAGAATTGGAGAGAAATTGCAGCTTATCCCGGAGTTTGTGAAAGGTCAACATCCGATAAGATCTTCCGTTTGGACTACTACAATCAGATTTGGCTAATATTAGGAGAAATTGCTGTTTTAAATTTTCTCCCATATTTTGTATGGAAAGTAGGTTATTTTAAAATTTTTAAGTGAAAATTCGTCACAACTATTTTAAATTAATTTTAGGCAAAGGGGACAAAAAAATTGAAAGGTTTGACAGATGTTGATGGAGCGCTAAGTGCCCAAGGAAGGGCAATCACGTTTGTAGAAGAAAAGGGATCTAATGGCCAATTTGCATTGGAATACATGCTTTGCAAAGTTTTTGCCATATTTACATCTGCAGGGTCTTATTTTCTCTTATGCTTTTTTATACCATCATACTACAGCTATGGTTTGGATATGGTAACAACACAAATTAAAATATGAGTGGTTAATCGAGGTCTTTTATAATTTTCTTATTTTTATAGCTTATATCATGGACAATTGATGATTCCAATCTTAGCCCCAGAGACATCGTCTTTCCAAAGGCATCAAAATGCACTCGTTCAAGGTTTGGGGAAGGAGGAGGTGCAGACAGGGAAACTATCATTTGTGATCTTCCTCTTAATAGTTTGTGCCAGTGGACGTTTCTTTTGCTGTGGTGGTGGATGATGTTGGTTATAACATTGAATATTGTTTCAGCAACAATGTTTGCAAACAGAGCAAATCCATTATACATTAAAAAATCTATAAAAACTCTGTGTACTAATGCTGGATTTGTCCCCCAAGGATATGAGTTGGAAATTAAAGCTTCGTTTGGAGACTGGATAATTCTTCATTTTATTCAGCTCAACATTGCAGAGTGGCAATTAAATGAATTTTTAGCTGCGGTGTTTGAATTGGAAGGGCAAAATATTTTATCTATTAGTAGGAGAACCAGAAGCTCAAAAGTATCTCAAGTGTAAACTTGGATTATAAGTATTGTACAAATTATTAATTCGATGGTAATTTTGTGAAATTTTTTTTAAATGTTATTTTATAATGATTTTTTTTATAATGAATTAGCGTAAATACAACAGTATAGCCCCACATTTTAAAAACGTTCCTCTCTGGAGGGGATTTATTTGCTAAACTAATAAACTTTTAGTTTTTAATTGAAAAATCTACATAGTTAAGTATAATAAAAAATTTCATGCACTTAATTGCTTTAAAAATTGCTTAAATCATCATATTTATTTTCTTAAAAATTCGATGTTGCTGTTCGATTTAAAAATTGCTGCCGTCATACCCTTTACTGGCCTTTATTTCAATTAAGTAAAAATTAAAATCACAAAGTCGCCAAGCCGCCCTGAAAATTAAAGCTGCCAAGCCGCCATGAAATTTAAAGCCGCCAAGCCGCCCTGAAATTTAAAGCCGCCAAGCCGCCAGCCGCCCAGCAATTTAAAGCTGCCAAGCCGCCGTGCCGCCAAGCCGCCATAAAAATGTATGGCCGCCAAGCCGCCAAGCCGCCAGCCGCCCAGCAATTTAAAGCTGCCAAGCCGCCGTGCCGCCAAGCCGCCATTAAATTTATGGCCGCCAAGCCGCCAAGCCGCCAGCCGCCCAGCTATTTAAAGCCGCCATGTTGCCAAGCCGCCATAATTTTGCCGAGCTCTGCAACCTGGATAACTCCTTTCCTGGAATAAATCCTCTAAGCTATGACCTTTTCCCCATTCGAATTAAATGTTTGTTTGTTGTTTTTTTTTGCTTTTTTACTACCATTTATTTTGACTTAAACTCTTGTGCTTGATTGAGATTAACATTGAAGAACAAATGTATTAGTTTACAATTAATAAGTCACTAAAATAATTCTTGGAAATGCTGCATATGTAGTAGATTGCAGGCCACGCCTACAGAATAATGAGATTATAACTTAATATCTATTTCAAATATTTATCGTTTCACAATTTTTAAAGTGAATCGCATAAATCATTCAAGTTTAAATTGATCCATGCTCTCAGTAATAATTTATAATCTATAATTTAGTAAAAAAATTCTCCTTTATTAAAAAAATGATCTAGATTGAGTCAGTTGTCCATGTCAGTGGAGATTTGATGATTATGCAGCGTCATTTGTAACATTTGTTACAAGTGGTTTATCTTTTCCGAGAAATTGGGATTTTATACAGAATTTAATTTATCGCCAATAATTATTGATAAATTGAAACATCTAACATAAAAAATTGTAATTAAAATAATTACAGGCAAAATAACCGTTAGATGGTGCGCATTAATTATTTTTGAATCTTTCTTCCACAATTTTCCCGCCGATATATTCCTGTTGTTAGAAGATTTTCGTAGTTTTATCCGGATGAGCATACATGATCAATGATGAAAAACTGTTTGTATTTTTGAAGTGTTTTACTAGGATTATTGTTATTATTACAACTTATATTATTAAATGACTAACAATCCAAATAATAAGCTACTATAATTTGTATAACTTTTAAAATTTGTATTTAGTACATCAGGCTTTAACTTTTTAAATATAATTCACAGCAATACTATAATTTAAACTTTCGAGTTGAAAGCTTCAACTATCAATGTTGTGTTTTCACAAAAAAACAAACTGATCTACATTTAAATAAAATTAAGCAACCAATGCAGTAGACCAATTAAATAACTGAAACATACTGACGCTTAGATCAGAGAAAGCCAATAAATTCGTAACCTCGTTGTCGAAAACGTTGCATGTCGCACGTATATAAATCAATCAATTGATATTGTTTAATTGTTCTCCATGCAAAACATGTCTGCATAGCTTTGGTCATTAGGCAATCATGAAACAATCATGTGTATCATTTTGTTGGGTTATCATTTTATCTGCTCTCTGCGAACATAACCTACAAAAAGTCTCATGCTTTCTGTACACGCATCCAGTCAACAATTCAAAGTCGTCTTAGAGTAGATCATTGAAATGGACTTTCCAGATACAAAATTAAGGCCTAATCCAGTGAAACACGCCAACCCGATTTCACGGCATTTTTTCTTTTGGATAGTTCCTTTATTTTATAAAGGATATAGAAAAGATTTGAAAGAAAATGATCTTTATATCCCAAGACAAAATGATATTTCTGCAACTTTGGGAGATAAATTACAAAAGTAAGTCAGTTTTCAAATTGCCAAATAATACTCTAAGTTTAACCTATAAATATTATTTAATTTTAGAGCATGGGAAGAAGAAATTGAAAAATTTCGTTTAGGAAAATCTAAAAAGCCTAGATTGTTAAAAGCTCTTTGGGCAGTGTTTGGGAAGTATTACACTCTTTTGTTTTTACTTTACATAATTACGGAATGCATTTTAAGGTATAAACAAAATACTCTTTACAGATAAAAGGTGAAAGATTATAAGTTCGATTTTTATAGAATTTCTCAGCCACTTTTCGTTCGCTATTTGGTTCGATCGTTTTCTCCAGAATTTAATTTTACAAAGACGGATCAATATCTTTTAGCAGCCGGAGTGACGTTTTCAACATTTCTAGTTACAATGTTCTTTCACCCAAGTTTTCACGGAGGCTTCGTGATGGCAATGCGGTAGGATGAGACTACTTAATATCTTTATGGAAAATACATTTTTTGTAATGATGCATTTTGCAGATGTCGTGTGGCTTGTTCCTCATTAATTTATAGAAAATCTTTAAAATTAAGCAGTAGTTCAGCGAAAATAGCATCAAGCGGCTTTCAAGTTAATTTACTATCAAATGATGTTAGTCGTTTTGATGTAAACTTGTTATTCTTCCCTTTCTTAATTGTAGCTCCAATACAATTAGGAATTTTTACATATTTCTTATGGGAGGAATTTGGAGCTTCTTGTTTAATTGGAATTGGGACGGTTTTAATCATGACCGTTCTACAGTATTGGAATGGAAAATTTTCTACAAAGTATCGACGCCAAATAGCACAAAGAACGGATGAACGAGGAAGGACAATGAATGAGGTCATAACTGCAATACGAGTAATTAAACAGTATGCTTGGGAGAAACCGTTCTCTAATCTTATAAAGCTAAAAAGAAAGTAAGCAATTCGAATACATAATAATATATCCTTTTATCGAAAATAAGTCAATTTCAAATGCGTTTTTTTTGCAGACTTGAAATGAATGTCATTCGGAAACGTTCATATTTAAGAGGAATTTATTTATCAACCTTTTCATCCACTTCAAAACTGATCCCATTTTTAACTTTTCTTCTTTATGTTTTGATTGGAAATGATATTACAGCAGATAAACTTTTCTTTACCGTAGCCGTGTATAACACCATTATCCAGTCAATGATGTATTTTATACCGACCGCAGTGAGTTTTTTCTGTTTTATGTACCTTCAAATAAATTCGGGAATGTAACTGTTCGTCCATATAGGTAGCAGGATTGGGAGAGGTCAAGATTGCATTGCAAAGAATTGAGGTATTTAGAAAAGTTGTCCATTTGATTTGATGCATATTCTAAAAAAATTAACTATTTAGGATTTCTTGCTTCTTGAAGAACGTGAAACGTTTAACGAGAAAAAGAGTGGTGCTCAAAATAACACTGCCAATGAAACAAATTCGAGATTGGAATTAAAAAATATTTCTGCTAGGTATTAACATATGCTCGGGTTTTCTTTGGTCATTTTTATCAATAATGTCTTTACACGCAGTTGGACGGGAGCAGAAAATCAGTTGACGGACATCAATTTAGGTGGAAAAGATGGAGAAATACATTGTATAGTCGGATCAATTGGCTCGGGAAAAAGCACGCTTCTTCAGATTATTTTAAGAGAGTTAAAGATAAAGAGTGGGACAATTTCGACCAACGGAAGTATCTCCTATGCTTGCCAAGGTAGGAAATATCCTAAAATCTCTCTTAAAGTCCATCTAAAGTTTATCTATGAAACAAGAGCCGTGGGTTTTTGGAGGGAGTGTGCGGCAGAATATACTCTTTGGAAGGGAATATGTCAAGGAGAAATATGACAAGGTTGTAACTTGTTGTGCACTTTTGGATGACTTTCACCAATTTTCTCATGGGGATATGACTCGAGTTAGTGAAAGAGGGGTCAATTTAAGCGGAGGTCAGAAGGCGAGAATCAACCTGGCTCGTTGTGTTTACCAAGATGCAGATATTTACTTGTTGGATGATCCTTTATCGTAAAGAAAATTGCTTATTCTTGTTTGCTTATCATTTTCATATGGACTCGATTAAAATTTGCCTCACTTTTAGTGCTGTGGACCCCAAAGTTTCGCGTCATTTATTTGACCAGTGTGTTCGTGGGTACCTTAAAAACAAATTAGTGATTTTGGTATGTAAAACTCATAGCTTTAGATTCAGAAGCCATTTTATGACGATTGAATATCTGCAGGTGACGCATCAATTACAATATTGTGGACAAGTTAAAAATGTCGTTGTGCTTAATGAGGTACCTTTACATAATTTTCAATTAGTATATACTTTTGCATAATGAATGAATGAATGCAGGGGAAAATTCTTGCTCAAGGGACTCTTGGTGAATTGATGCACAAAGGGATAGATTTTGTTAAGCTTTTAACTACGGAAGAAATACAGAACGATGAAGAACCAAACGAAGAAAGTGAGAAAAAGGAAAGAAAAGATACAACTAAACCAAAGGAAGGCCCTAAAACAAATGAGAAACAGGAGGGGCACGCTGAGAAAATGGGACAAGGGGAAATTGGTGCTGGAGTATACTTTAAGTACTTCAAAACAGGGAATTCGCCATACGGTCTCTTTGCCCTTTTCAGCGCATGTATTTTGAGCCAAGTGTCTATTACAGCGACAGAATACTGGATGTCAAATTGGTCGAATGTCGAAGAAAAAAGAAGAAAAGGGAATTATAATGAAGAAAACTATTTGGGAGAAAATGTTTATCTTGGCATTTATGGTGGTCTTGTACTATTGCTGCTAATATTCAACTTATCGAGAGCCTTTGGATGGTTTCTCTACAGTTATTTAATTAGCGTCAATATGCACAATCAAATGTTCCAAAGTGTGGTTCGAGCTCCAACCACGTTTTTTGATCAAAATTCTCCAGGTATTTGGCGACTAAAAATTGTTGTATGTATTTATTTATTACTTTTGTATGCTATTTTCTTACATATAATAGGGAGGGTGTTGAATCGTTTCACTAAAGATCTCGGCCAAATGGATGAAATGTTGCCACCCATGTTTTTCGAAGTCCAAATTATCTTCCTTCAGATGATAGGGGTGATGGGAGTGGTCATAGCTAGTAATTGGATTGTAGTAATTCCAGCTTTGCCAGTGCTAATTTTGTTGTGGTTTATGCGTGGAATTTTTATAAACACTTCTCGAGATATTAAGAGAATTGAGGGTATCTGTAAGTCATATGCAAATTTACTTCTTTAACATACACGATTACGTTGTAACATCTTTTCTTTGTACAGCAAAGTCTCCCGTTTTAAATCATGCCGTATCAAGCCTTTCTGGATTAGCGACAATTAGATCAAGCAAAGCAGAAGGTATTTTAGTCGAACAGTTTGATGGTTTACAGGTATAATTTACACTTTTTTCATATTTTTCCGCGTAAATACGAATTAATTTGCCAAACTATTCAACAGGATTTCCATTCATCCGCGTGGTTTTTGTTTATATCATCTACGAGATGTTTTGGAATTTGGGTAGAATTGATTTCTATTCTCTTTTTGGCAATTGTTTCCTTCAGTTTTCTCATCTTCAATTCTGACTGTAAGTTTTTGAAAAAATAATTTTAGTATCGAATTGTTTATAATTATTACAATTCAGTATTTATGTAAATTCCGCGTAGCTTCAGAAGGTGGTAGTGTCGGATTGTCAATCACTTCTGCAATGAATTTGACTGGCTGGTTTCAATTTGCGATGAGGCAGTCAGGAGAAGTGAGACCTTTATTTTCTTTATTTTTAGCCGTTTATGATCGTCAATTTATTTTGCTATTCTAATTATTTATATAGGTATCCAACTATATGACATCTGTAGAAAGAACTTTAGAATATGCAAACCTAAGTCCCGAAGCAAGTCTCGAGTCTAAACCAGGTATACAAGATATATATATACTTTCATCAGTGAAGTTAAATACTTACTAACAGAAGCTTTTTATTAGACAAAAAACCTCCCAAAAATTGGCCAAGCTCTGGTGAAATCAAATTTCAAGACGTGTCACTGTCATACAACAATAGAAATGTTTTGCGTAATCTAAATTTTGAAATTAAATCTGGAGAGAAAGTCGCAATTATTGGGCGAACCGGAGCTGGGTATTGCTTTTACAATGTTTACTTTCAATTTGGATTAACAAACTGTTTACTTTAATCAGAAAATCGTCTATTATCCAAGCTTTATTCAGAATGACAGAACCGACT